>VDFB02000017.1:437389882-437514567 GCA_007258455.2 Sequoia sempervirens | reverse complement strand
CCAAATGCTCGCTAATCTTATATGAATTCCAATGCTCCAAGTTGCTCCTAGAACTTGAACCCCCAAGGAAAATTCCAAGGTTCCAAGAATCTCCCCCAATCATCAAAGCTAATGTATGAAAAATAAAAGGAAAATTTCTTGGAGTGGGGAATGTAATGTGTGTCAAAAATTTGTTGTGGTTTTGGAACTACATCGAGTACTTGACAAGTTTTGTTTATTTTGAAATTTTCTCATAAGTTATGAGTGGATGGTAAACCTATGATATTGTAAACATAATACATTAAATGTATATGTTGAAGGATATTGAGGTTTTAAGAACCATGAGAACTCTTGAAAAGGTTCTTGACAACATCAAAGTTTCTAAAACAACTCTAAATAAAAAAATAGATTTATATGAAGTTTTCAAAGAGTCCCAAGAGGGTAGTGAAGCTTTGTCAACTAATAAATTACTAGAGGAGTGCTTGATAAGTTCTAGGAAATGGTAATATGGATGACATGGATACATAAGGAGATTGGAGCATTTTGAGGAATTGAGAGCCAGGAACCTCTATCAATTTTTTTCAAGTTCCCAATCTAGTTCTAACATGTAATAAAAGAGGGAAAAATTAGTGTTGCTGGAGGTTTATGATTATTTTGTAGCCACCTCTAAGGCTCAGCATAGTCCTAAATCTTGAACATAGTGTTGAAAACCATTAGAAGCCAATATCTTAGCATTCTTAGGAGCATTGGAAAGGAAAGGACCTCAAGGGATACATGGTAAAAAATATATCAAAAGTTTGAGCTATTTAAAAAGGATTTTGTATCAATTTTAGCAATATTTTAATAGGTTTTTAATTCTAAATTTAAAGGAACTATGTTTACTAATTCATCTACCCACCATTAATGTAGGGGTGACTCTCCTAGCTACTTGCATTTATTCCATCTACTCTTCATTACTCCTATGAGCTACTTTTGTACCTCAAATAGTTGTCTTTCAATATGAGGTTCCTATTTTGGGCGGGATTGATTCTATGCCATTGATTTTAACTTTGTTGTAGTGTTGTGATTAGGGTTTTGGTACCCAAAGTGGTTAAAGGGATAATTTTATTTTTTTATTTTTGAGGTTTGGTTAATGATTATTGTTGATATATAGAGTAGGTGTTAGATATTTTTAGGGTCTCAATCATTTAAGTTTCATTGCAAGAAGGTAGTGGGTTATGTTGAAGTACTAGAAGGGATTATTGAAGAGTGTGCTACAAATATTATGTCTCTAGGACTATAGGTACATGTTTAGGATAATTTTTGAATGTAACAAGATTTACTTTTAACACAATTATTTTTATGAGTTTAATTTGATTTAATAAATTTGGTAGAATTTTGAAAACTATTACAATATTTTTAATGATCATTTTGTATTTACACGTGGAATTTTGGAGCTTAGTAATGGATAACTAAGTATTTTTATTTATGATGTTCTAATCTTGTACATTTTCATTCCTTGATCAACTATTTTACACCTTGTTTTTTACTATAATTTTTCTTCTTTTCAATTTGATTTTATAACCTATTGATAGGCACTAATTGGGGAATATATTAATTCAATAAAAAATAAAAGAAAACATATTAAAATGTAGTGTAAACTAGTGTCTTGTAAACTTGGTAGAAACCGAACAATTCAGAGGAATGAGTAGTTGATAGTCCACTCAACATTGTAAAGAATTCATTAAATTGTCAACTAGGGTTTGTAAAATTGTGATGGTACTGCACTATATGTGCCTTCAAAGACTTGAAGTTACCTAGGTTACACTATTAAAGGTATTCTACTTGCTGGAAAATCATAAAAACACATAACAGGGAAAGAAGTAAACTGGCACTAATGGCTACAAATGCCTACAACATAACCTGTAGCTGAATTGTTGCTAACAAAGAATTACTGAAACTAACTCAAAACTACTCAAACTGGCAACTAAACTTATTCTAACCTCTGGAGTACTACAAGTCATTTAAATTTATTCATGCACATGAACAATCATTATTGATAATTACAATGTGAGAGTCTATTCTAACTTACATGCAATTTATAAAGAAATGATAAATGAAAATAATTGTGAAATAGAAATAAACAACTATAAATGTAGTGAAGAACAATTACCTTGAGTGGCTTGCTCAAGTGGTTGTATTCACTTAACTTAAACCAAATCTAAATCTCAGATTCTATGCATCCATATGGACTTGAACTCCATTCATTATGCATTCCAAAAGACTACATAAAATATTGTTCATAGATTATATTCAAGGAAATCATCTCTAAATAATCAACATGTGTGTAGATGATAACTAAAAAATAAGAAGTAACTGATAACAAAATCCACCAGTATGAGATTAATCAACTAACTATCTAAAAGACTCAACCACCAGCTATATACAAGCATGGGGTAGTTTATTCTAAGCATAAATCTTAACTGAAATCATTAACTACAACTCCCTAGATGTTAGAGTATGTAATTAAGATTGAATTATTCAAACTACAACTAGAAAGAACCAAGAGTTCAAATGGAATTAAAAAATTTCAAAATAGATCTACATGTGGAACACACAAATAGTTATCCAAAATCCTATCAAAAAAAGAATTCTTCTTCTTTAGTTCCTTATTAACTATCATAATGATGTATGGCTAATTCCATCAGGGTCTCCACATGGTAGTTATTGCATTCAAATTGATTTGGAACTTCCCCTATTTCACTGTCCAAGTCCTCATTTTGTTGCATGCTAGTTATTGCAGGCTACAATGTCTTCTTGGGCTGCAAAAGGTTAATCCACAAAACATATAGACAAAGCTAACTACCATGATTAAACACAAAATTCCATCCATATTTCATACATACATATAAATCATGCAATGCTACTATATCATAACTATAGTTTCATTACTATAATTCAAGTCCAAGGTTGTATAATAAGCATAAAAAGATAGCATAGCATAGGGATATGTCTGAAAGGATTGCTTGATAATGTATGTGAACATGCATAAAAACATTAGAAAATAGACCATTAAATAGACTCATCAACCTACTGATAGGCATTGATTTGGGAATATATTAATTCAATCAAACAACTAAAAGAAAAAAATATTAAATTGGTAATTCTAGTTCAAACTCAACTTTTAGGTAGTTCATATCTAATACACTCCATGAGGCTTGTATCTAGAAACCACCTTGCACTTATTGTATTGGTGTCAAAATCAGCTATATTGAGGTATTAAGATAACTAGTCACTCTTTGGCGAGTGAAATTATTTGGAATTAAATTAAAAAATTGGGTTTAGCTATCATTATTTTTAATTATTCATTTTATTTACACAAACCTCTTGGAATACCCTCTCAAGTCTAAATTAAGCTCAAAGTGAAGAATAGAAAACCCACTTTCATAGAGTTGACCTTTAACCCTTCATGATCTATGGATGAAATTTTTTCCCCTTCATGATGAAAACCTTAGTCTTGAATGTGATATTTTATTCTAGGAAGTGGAGTAGTGGTTTTGGGACCTAATAGATCCAAAACTAGGCACCCATATCCTCCATGCAAAAAATACAACATCCATAATCAATTGGTGAATCTATTGGAATGAAATGTAACTCCTTTTATACCACTTATATCTTATATATCTTATTATAACACTTGGATTCCTTGATTAAGGCTTATTTTCCAATCTTAAACAATCCTTGAGGGAAAATTAATGCTTTGTCATAGCCCATGATAGGAAAGATTCTTTGTAACTCTTGGATAAATGTTTTTACAAATCTTGACATTAGTGACATTACAAATGCATGTAAGAAAATAAAATAATAATAAATAATTAACCCCACAGACAAATAGGAATCCTCTTTTACCCTCTCCCTATTCCTTGGAGTGCATAAATTATAATTATATATAATTAAAATCAAGACTTCAATATTTCATGGTGAATAGAATTTATAATCTTAATATTCTCCTTGTTGAAATTTATATTGCAAGCACAAAAAATAGAAACATATAATAGATCAAGTCTATTGGATTCTTGCACCAAGAGAAATCCTTCGTGCTCATTGGCTTCATGATGGAAACTACAACATTAACTTGAGTTTCAAACTTTTGTAATATAATTTTATCATTCCCTACCATATTTAAAAAAATTATGTTGTACATCAACATTATTATTATGATCATTGTACATGGGGTTATTGGCCAAACAAATAACACTATGGTTGTCACAACTAATTCAAACCACCCTGTAATAAAAGCCAATAATTTAACATAGTATTTATAACTATACCACCTCCTTAGACACGTGCAGTATAAATATATATTTTTCTTAGATGGTGGAAAAATAGATCACAAAATTCCTCATACTCATCTAAATCACTTCATCAACAAAACAAAGAGAACACATAACCACTAATGGACCTTCAATTTTCCAAGTCACTTGCCTAATATACATCCAAATAGAAACATATATCAAATTCCTTATCCACATAAATAGTACCATGATACAAGAAATAGTAATCACAAGTTCCATGAAAATATATAAACACACTCTTAACACGAGTCTAATGCTCCTTACTGGGTCAATCATAAACCTAGTTAAAACTCTTGTTACTTGGGTAATATCCAATCTAGTGCACACCATTGCATGTATTATCATATAATTTGGCACATACATATAGGAAAATTAATACTCGTGAGTTTGAAATCATGCATAGGAATTACTAAATTGTTTCAAAATAGTATCAACATACTTACTCTAACTTAACCATAAATTTGTATATTTTTTATTCCCGCAATCCTTCATATAAAATATACCAAAAAGATAAGCTTTGAGCTCCCCAATCACCACCCTACTAATACCAATAAATATTTCATTTACATACAATACAATAATTATAATTTGATTATTAATAATTTTAACATAAGCATAGTGATCTTTCTCACTCCTAACAAAACCATTTTTTTAGTGTAAATGCATCAAATTTATAACACCACGTATGAGTGAATACTTTAAACCATATAATTATTTTTTCAAATTACATACCAAAATTTCCTTACACTTCACAATAAAATCATCTAGAAGTTGCATATCAATCTCCTCCTCAAGATCTGCATACAAGAAATCAATTTGAACATTCATTTGTTCTATTTCAAACTCACATGCTAAAGTAATGGATAAAAATAATCTAATAGAAGATAAATTATAGTGGGAGAGAATATTTAACCAAAATTGAGTCCCTCTATTGAGGAGTAGCACTTGGCCACTAGTCTAGACTTGTACTACTCTAACTATTCATTTTCTTCTAATACACTCGCTTGCAATCAATGTGATTTTCTACCTCAATAAGACTAACAAGATCCTATGTGTCACATTTGTCTAAAGCCATTATATCCTTTTGTATGGCTTGCATCAAAGAATCACTATCCTCTAAAGAGATATCATCCCTAAAAGATATTTACCCATGATCAATAAATAGCAAATCAAATACATAACAAAAATCTAGTGGGCCTATCAATTAGATTTTATTATTTCATGAATCTTCTCAAGGTAGGAGTAAGGGACTTTATCTATTCTTCTACATTCTCACCCTAATTAGGAATCTCATCTAAACCCTCTTCTTCTTGTTCATCCCCTAATCCATCATCTTGTTCTTAAATATGAGCATCTTCCAATTTTTAAACTTTAGTCTCAAAATGTATTATTTTATTTTTTAATTTTTTCTTTTGTTTCATAAGATTTGAAAATGCTCTAAATTGTCGAAAAACACACCTCTATTTTTTTGTTTTGGATTAATGGATTCTAAATCATGTAACCTTTTACATCCTTGCCATAACCAAAAAAAAACTTATTTGTGCTTTTGGATCTAGTTTAGATCACTTTTCCATATGTACATGAAAACAAGACTCACAACCAAATATCCTTAAATGTAAAATATTAGGTTTCAAACTTGTCCACACTTCATAAGGATTTTTATCAACAAGAGTTGAACAAGGATTTTTGTTAACAAAAAATAATAATACTTACAACTTCTAGCCAAAAGCACCAATCTAGATGCATACCACTTAGCATTATATTGTCTCTTTTGAACAAGGTTTGATTCATTCTCTCTGCCACCCCATTCTATTGGGATTTGTATGGTTTAGTCTTCTATCTCACAATACATACATTCTTAATTAACTCACCAAATTTATTATAATAGTGTTCACTTATGTTGTCAAATATCAACATCCCTATGTTATACTTTTTTTATTTTTCAATCAAGGTCTTACATTCCTTAAACTTAGTGAAAAATTTAGATTTAAAATGCATAAAATAAATATAGGTTTGTCTAAATGGATCATAAATGAATACAAATAAATAATGATATTATCTCATATATTTAAGATCCACTGGATCTAAATCCAATTAATAATCTCTAGTTCAATCTCATAGCTTTGTAATTTCTAGAAGGAAAATATCCTCATATCTATTTTTCAGACACACAATATTCATAGAAATCAAAGTTCTCATAAAAATAAGAAAATACATCAAACAAATATTTATTAATCAAGGTCCTAATCACTCTTCACCAACATAGCCCAAGAGTTAGTATAAAATACATATATTTTTGGTACCAATTACATTGGTAGAGTTATAAAAAGTAGAGGAATTCAACCTAAACGAAGTCCCTACGCATGATCTTTTAACAACTATCAAACTCTCTCCCACCAACTTATAATCAAAATTATCAAGTGTCACATGCATCCTTGAATCATTCAACTAGGAAATAAAAATCAAACAACTAATAATTCCAAGAATGTGTAAAACACTAGTAATGGTTTTTACCCTCCCATCATTGAAACACAAATAAACCTTCCCATGGCCAACAATCCAATTTGAACTTTTATTACCTAGATGTAATTCTCCTCCATCATATGTATGGTAGGAAGATAACCATTGCTTGCTAGTAGTTTTCATATGATATGAACAACTTGAGTCAATCAACCGTGATTCATTAAAAATAGTATTAGTATAAATAAACAAGGATTCATCACTTACATCAAAGGAATTTTTCATGGAGGAATCATAAGTATTATACTTATTTATGCATTCCTTCTTCACATTCCCCCAATTATCATACTTCTAGCACCTCACTCTTCTCTTTCATGGGGTCTTAGATTGGCCTCAAGACTTACATATCTCTATAGAAAATTTTGAATCTCCTTTATCCTTGGGCCTTCCTTCAACATGTAATTTATACTTTGAAATCTCTTCCATGGATTTATCCTAATTTTCTCTATAGTAAAAGTAGCAATAAAGGGAATCTAACTTTGGATCCATCATTTGACCAATCAAAGCAAGGATTAGACTTTCTCACAATTCAAGAAAAGAACATATTATTAATCTACATTTATCCTCCTCATCTATATTAACATGAATGCATCTTAACTAACTTATAATTAAATAAAATACATTCAAATGTTTTACCATAGAGTCCTCATATTTCACTTTAATATAAATTTATTTTCAAATATAACTTATTTACCAAAATATTTGCTTGATAGATCTCACCAATTATTTCAAAAGAAGTTAGGATGACCTCCTTAAAGACATTTACTATGATAGAATTTTCAAAACACAATTAAATGGTTGTGTATGCCTTTTTATCCAACTTATTCCTATCATCATCAAACATTGCATCTAGTTCCTTGTCATTTGAAAAAAATATCCACTAATATTTGTCTTTAGGTATATCCTCCATCTTTAAATTCCACAACTTGTAATAGGTTCCATTGAATTTCTCAATCTCCAACCAAGATGAACGTGTTGTGGATTCTAATATACAAAAAACTATAAACACACAAAGTAAGATGATACCACTATAATAAAAATCTCAAAAAATTTATAGAAAGGAATCCCTCTCTCATCAAAACTAGGCTCAAATACCAAATATTAAAAAATAGAGTGAAATATAGCAACAAGAAAATAAAAATAAACGTATGAATTTTATCATGTTCATGTGTAAACCAACTTGAAATGAAACTAAGAAATAATATAATAAAAAAATCATGAAATTAAAAAATATAACATTGAATGCATGTGGAGAAAATATTTTGAAAAAATATCCACCATCAAAGAAAGTGCAAGTATGTATTAATCTTTTGTGAAAAAAAAATAATGTGTGAGAAAATTCTCCCTTCAATTTGATATAACTTCAACAACATCTATGTACTTGTAAAATGAATTCGACCTTTTACAATACCACTATCATGAGGGTCCAATATACAGAAAAAAAGAAGAACAAGGGGAAAATACCATAGGCCTACAAACTAGGCAAGCACATTCTATATGTAAAAATTCAATGACCACAATTAATTGGTCAACCTCCTATAATAGAATGTATCTCTACTTACACAAATTCTACATCATAAATCTCATCATAACTATTATATTCCATAATTAAGGCCACTTTCCCAATCATAGGAACTTCATGAGTGTAAATTAATGCCTTGTCGTAAAGCCCATGATGAGAAATATGCTCCATAACACTCATTTGACTTCTTTTGTACCATTACTACCATTACAAGTACATGTAAGAGAATTAATTAATAAATAATTGTCCTCACACATATAGGGGCATCAATTTCATCCTCTCCATGCTCCTTTGAGAACATTCATTATTTACCATCTACAATTAAAATTATAGGCTTTAGTATTTCATGGTGAATGACACCTATAATCGTAACATAAATTGGGTTCTCTATTTTGACTCCATAATATCCCTCAAAAGATGTTGTATGAAACATCATAAAATGCATCATATAGTTGGTCAAGATTTGTATTCAACAATATAACTCCCCTACAATCATGCTCTTACACATTGTGCAATATCTTTTACACCATTACCATCTAAATATATTCTCTTAAATATCCTTCATGACAAGATTTTATCTTACAAACCGTTGTACACATCATAATAAGGAATACACATGGCATAATGGCCAAGTCCTAAGTGGGACACCCTTTGTTATGTAGGATCACAAGTAATGAATAAATATTATATTAATTAATAAATATCATAATTGTAGGGTATATGCCACTCATCCCATTATTATCCTAGTTGTCATATACATTGTAAGAGAAAATGTGAACACCAACACTATCAACTAATTTCTAGGAGTTGTGAGGCCAATGGACTCACTACACCATGTAAATTTATTTATTCTCACAAGATTTGTCAATACATCTACAACATTAACCAAAGTATCAATTTTATCCAACATCACTATCTCATCCTCTACCATGTCATAAAAAATGGAATTGAACATATTTGTGCTTCCTCCTCACATGAAAGGTTGGGTTCTTTGCTAGATATATGACACTCTAACTATCACAAAGAAATCTAATAACTTCCTTACTCAACCCCACATTTTAACACAATCTCTCAATTGACATAGCTTCCTTACAAGTATGCGTAGCTAACATGTAATCAACCTATGTAGTGGACAAATCGACCATAGCGCACTTCTTACTCATCCACCTAATAGCATCATCAATAAGTTGAAAATATAACCACTAGTGGATCTTCCATAGTTGATATTTCCTATCTAATCTTAATCCATAAATTTACAAATATCTATTGAGTATTTCTCCTCTATAAGATAATCATGATAACAAATAAATTAATTGAAATTATTGTTGGTAGGTTAGAAACCAAAAAAAATGATGAAACAACAATCACTAGAAGACCATTGCAGTAGAAAATAATATCATGCAATAGATTTTGAAGGATAGAAAAACATAGGTATAGATAAAAGGAGAAGCCCCCACACTAGGAGAAGGATATATAAGCATTCAACCTCACCACAAGAAATATAGGTGAATATAGAGAAGGAATATAGGGAAATACTATAAAGAATTAGTCTAATAAATGCTACCTAGGCATATGTGACATTTATATATGCTTGTCATAAAGATTGTACATTCTATGAAGAATATATGAGCATACCCACCTTATGGTATACATGAATGTGTATATTTTATTTTATTTTGATAACTTATAGGTATCCCTGTGACCCAACCCAATACCTAACCCACCTTACCTTGGGCTTATTTTTTATGCCAGATTGGGGTTTAGGAAGGGGCAAGCTAAGTTGAGACTAGTCCTCTAAGGATGAGAGCAACCACCCACAAGCCAATTGCATCAAGTGAGTTTGGCCTCAAAGTCAAACCCAAGACCTTGGGGAGCAAACCCAAGAATCAAGCCAGCTCTACTACCCATGTGGACTCATGAATGTGTATATTTGTATGAATATTTATGCTATGCATATGTTTTCTACTACACCATTTATAAATTTCCTTCTTATTGCATCACTTGGGGGTAAATTTCTCTTACATAAATAATCTAGACCTCAGGTCTATATTTTATTGCCAATATTTAGTTCCATTATTGGGACCCTAGTTTGCTGGTGTGTAAGAAGAGAAATGATAGAAACAAGGAAAAATATTTTCAATAGGGAATACTACCAATGCAAGAATTATTAATGACGACTATTAAAGTAAAAAGGATGTGTGGTAACACACACTATTTCCTTTGAGAGGGATTAGACACCTAGGGGTGATAAAGGAAATGGGTGGATTTTGAAAAGGATCTTGAAAATATACAATTACTAAAGTAAGTCTAATGAAACCATCACGAATTAATAAATGGGTTAATACAATTGTAAATTAAAAGCATCCATGGAAAAAGGAGAGAATAAGAGATTAAGAGAAATCTTTGAAGAAATTGAGATGACTTATGAGATGCACATAGAAGAAGAAAGAAGATTGATAAAACCCAAGGAAGACAAGATAAATGTACTATAGAAGGATGGAGAAGTTTAGGGAAGCCAAATATTACATGCCCCAGAGGGGTTTATATTGAAACACTAAAAATATTGAAAGTGATGAAAATTTGCTAATAAAGGGACAAATGGTTGTGCCACTTAATAATAATAGAACATATAAACAAATAAACATCCACATAGAGAGGGTAAAATAAAATTTAACCAAATTAACAAATAACATAAGAGAATGTGACAAATTCAAGCAATAATTAGAGAAATAGAATAAAAACAATGATGCTTAGCTAAATTGTAGAAGTAGTGTTCTGCAACCTATTTTTTTAACTAGAAATCTATATTTTAAAACAAATCTATGAAATGTTAGAGCAAATATTAGTAAAGATTTAAAAAAAAAAACTCTAAATTTGAGTGAATAAAATTTTTTAAAAAAGCAAGTAAATGTGTATGTTTACAAAAGAAAAGATGAAAAATCTAGATTTTTAAGAAAAAGAAAGCAATGTTAAAATATATATATATATGGAAAATGTGCAATCAATTAGACATTGATACAATTAAAATAATTAAATAAAGATGAGAGAAGCCTACATTATTTTAAAAACATTAGTAACATACAATAAATTACCAAAAAAAAATATCTCTTAACGTGAAAATACACATTGAAAAGGTCAATCCCCTAGACCAAGAGTCAACCCCCATGCCAAATAAGTCAAGAGTTTTTGAATAAGAGATATATAGTGAATCCCTATTGATGTTAGAGATAAAAATAGAAAGAAAGGAGTGTTTGAAATAATTTGAAGAGATATTAGATAGTGACTATTTTATAATCCAATTATCTAGAAATAAATGGAGAAAATAAACTATTCAATCAATAGAATTATAAAACTAAGCTAAAAAACCTAAAGAAAATAGAATGAGAGAACCAATAAAAGAAGATAATTCTAGAGGAATGAAAGGCCCTAAATTAGAAAAGATAAATCAAATACATATTCACCTTTTATAAGGATGACCATAAACAAGATTATTCTTCTTGTGTTGAGTAAGGATACTAAGATGTAAATGAGAATCTATTCATTTTAGAATCTCATTGGAAAAAGTTGGCATAGACGAGGAACATACTTGGTTGTATGATCTTGTAGAAAAATTCAAAGATTAATCCTTAAAATGGTATATCAAGATATGATCAAATCATGATAAGAAGTGGGAAGATATAAGTGAATTATTCTTAACAAATTTTTATTCTCAAAGTGCTTCAATTGAAAGTGTTAGAAAAATAAGACAAATGAGACAAGAAAAAATGAGTCGATTAAACAATATGATCAAAGTTTTAAAACTATGGTCCAAAAATTAGAACATTTAACAAAGAAACATATAATAGAATGGTTTGTGTCTATTATAAAATCACAAGTTCGAGTTACAATAGATGGAAAAATGATTATGAAATATAATGTTCAAAGTTTTAGAATTTACAACAAAAATGGAAGCCAATCATGGAGAAATGACTCCTACAAGAGCAAGGAAATAGAGGGGGTAAAATTGGAAGTGGAAAAACTTAAATCGAAACAATTTTTTTATCATAACTATGTTGCAATCTTTGAATCTTTGAACCCATTAAGGAGTGGTTGAAGAAAAAGAACATCAAGAAGTTTGTGTGAAAAATGAATAATTAAATATTTAATATAATAATTAAAAAAATAATAAAAGATTTGATATTAATATTTGTATATTGGAAACAGCCATTTCATGTTCATTTTAATGTATTTGATGTGATATTTGATACAATAATAGCACAACCTAGAGGTAGGAATGATCACTAGTTGTTTTGCAAGTATGAAACTTGTGATGGATGAAAATGACTACACAACAATAGAAAAAGAGGGCTTAGCCATGATTTTTTCTCTATAAATTTTATACATTATCTCTTAGTGACTCAATTCATTTTTTACATAGATCATGAACCATTGAAATATATTATGCAAATAACACTAATAGATGATCAAATATGTCAATGACTAGTTCTTTATCAAGACTATGGTTTGAAGATTATGGTGAACCCCAAAAAATTCAAGGGATGGATGTTGTGTAATTAACTATTTAATTACATCTTCATAAGTTTACTTAGGCAATCTTTAATTCCTAAGTTATAGGATCTTATCCTTATCTTATCGAGCTATCTTTTTGCTCAAGATAAGATTTAGTTGTTGCATGCTTTCCTTTTATAAGCAAGCCTCATCTTGTACATTTGTATCAATTCAATCATTAATTAATCTTGCATATTGATAGCAAGCATTCTCGCCATTATTTCTCTCTTGTGGAAGTATATTGGTCTAGCAACAGATTTCTGGAAATCTAACATGGTATCAGAGCTTCCGGGGTTGCAGACTCCTTCCCAGATCTGAGGGTTTTATTTTGGCTTGAAGATTTTTTTTGGTTGCAGATTGGGGTTTTGATAACCTCACGGTTGAGTTCAGAAGGTTCCATAGACGAATTTTGACTGTAAATTCGCCTATATTGGGTAAAGTTGTTTTTGAGGCAAAAAAATTTTTTGCTATAGCAACCTTCTATGCGGTACGATTATTTCATTTTCGCAAAAAAAATATTTTCAAAATATTTTATGTGGTATTTCTGTAAATTTGGGGAAAATTTATTTTTGGGCTATACAAATAATTTTGGGGCATATTTTATATCACATTATTGTGGCGGATTAAAATTCTCGGGCTTTATATATTACGGATTGTATTTTTGGCATGTTCCATTTATGCAGTCAAATCCGTGGTGTATTATAGCATCCCACTTGCACGTGTCAAACTCTACACTCAATCGGCAGATCTGCGCTTTGTCGTGGCATTGTGTGTATGAGCTTCTTCATCGTACTCACGGTGGGTCCATTGTCATATCGGGTACTGTTCCGGCCTTCATTGACTCCGTCTGGCCAGATCTCCGTCATCAGCGTACCTCTACCCATCGGTCAGATCTAAATCGGCGTACCTTGCTATCTTTCCGTCTCTGCCTGTCAATCGGTCGCTATCAAAGTCTATGCGTCCGACCTAGTCATTGCTTCATCCGTCCTGCGTACATCGGCCTCTCCCGTCGAATCTACATCAGGGGTTTCATGGCACAAGCTGCGGTCTGGTTCATAGGGTTGGAGTACCTCCTTCATAGGGTTGGAGTACCTCCTTCTGCATTGCCTGGCCAAAGGGTACGAAGCTTTAAATCGCATGCTTTTTATTCAAAAACCTGCCTTTATATTGTATGGTCGTTGATATTTGGAAGATTTCTTTTACACAGTTTGTTTTAATATTGGATCTTCCAATAATATAGTTTGTTTTGTAAAACAAAATACCGACCATATAATGTCGACATGGTATTTTAAGGCCGACGGATTTCTTGTATAAGTTGGTGGATATTTTATTTTTTTCCTTTGTATTTGCAACGGTCATATGGATGGCCGAGTTGTAGCCCGCGGGTGCATGAATTTTGCACCTATTTAGTGTTGCACTATCTGATTTTGTCCCCAAGTGCCTATTTATAGGCCTTTTCTTCATTTTTTCATAACTTTCACATACGGAGCCGAAAATTCTCAAACGAGATATCGACGGAAAGGTGGAGATCTGAATTTTTTAGTGGTGTAGATATTTTGCAGAGATTTTGCAATTTTGTGCCTCTTTTTACAGGTTGAAGCTAGATCTTTGTTTTTCACCTCCGAGTTCATATCTTTGTGCTCCGATCTCCGATTTTCTCCAAATTTGTGGCATCGGAAAGGTATTCAGGAGTACTCTAGATCTACTCATGCATTTTTTGCAGATTTGTTTCCAGATTTTCATATTTTTAGTTTGTAGCTGATTTGATAGTTTGGGATTCATTATTGTAAATTTGCAAAAAAAGTGCAAATCTTGTTGGGACAAAGGGGTTGATTTCTTGTATTGTGAGGGAAATTTGTTGTTATCCTCTTGTAATATCTCATTGTATCATGGATTTTCCAAAAATTGTACTTCTAACTCCATATAACTATCATGAGTGGAAATCTCAAATGGACTTGTTATTGTTAAAATCAAAGTTGCAACGAATCACATTTGGTCAAGATCCAGAACCACAAGGAGCAAAAGAGAAAAGAAAATGGTTTGATAGAAGGGATGAAGCTCTTGGTAATCTTCTTCTGTCAATTTCTCCAGATCTTAGATATCATGTTGCGTCTTGCACACATCCTCATGACGTTTGGACTACTTTGGAGAGTCTCTTTGGTAAGCCAGACAAGCTAAGGAAATTTAAGTTGGAAAATGAACTGATGGGTCTTAATCCTTCAGATTTTGACAGTATCCAAGACTTTTTCTCTAAACTCAACTCTCTCAGATTGCAGTTATCAAAATGTGGGGTTGTTAAAGAGGATGAACAAATGATACTTTCTATTCTTGCTAAGCTTGGTTCTTCATATTCTGTGTTTGTCTCTACTTTCTATGCTACAATGGATGCTCTTGGTGATACATATAAAATGCCTTCTCTTGATGAATTTGCTGCACAGCTCACAAGGGAACAAGCAAAGTTGTTGCACATGGGTACATTGAAGTCTTCAACATCTCAAGCTCTTATTGCGAATGATACAAAAGCTTCAAGTGGCAAAGGAAAGAAGCACAAAAAAGAAACCAAGTCAAATGAGCAAGGTAAAGTTTCTCCTTCACATGGCACTCCTGAGTCCTCATCCTCTTCAAAAGAGGAATCATCAAAAAAGAAGAAGTCCAAATGTGCATATTGCAAAAGGTTAGGACATGATGAGCATAGATGTTATAATAAGAAGATTGATGAACTCACCCACCTTCTTCAAAAGAATAACATTCAGCTGCCCTCATCAGTGTCTTCTACTTCTTCATCATCACAATCGGCAGCTCCATCATCATCACAGTCAGAGAACACAACATCCACTTCTGGGCTACATAACATGAAAGGGCATGCACTCTTGGCCTCTACAAGTCCTAATTCACAAGGATGGCTTCTTGATTCAGGGGCATCTCATCATATGGCATCTTCACAGGAAATGTTCTCTTCTCTTGAGCCTTGTAATTCACCTCACATTCTGATGGGTAACAATACATTCATGAAGGTAAGTGGGAAGGGTTCTATTGGTATTGGGGAAGGCACTTTCAATGATGTTCTTTGTGTTCCTTCTTTGACCACTAATCTCCTTTCTATTTATCAAATTACTCATGGGGGTCAAGGTAAAACAGTTGAGTTCACTCCTGATAGGGTGTATATTAGGGACTTGGAGACTAGGGATATTGTTGCAATCGGGATGGTTGATCATTCATCTCGAGTATATTCTTTTTCACATTTTGCTTCAGAACCTGATAATGTTCCTTTGACTGCATCACACACTCCATTGAGTGTGACCCATACTAGTGAGGAAAAGTTTGGTCATCTACACCTTGGTATTTTAGAGACTAGTGCTGAGCTTCCTACACCTCCACCTCCTGCTTCTTCAGCCATTGTTGCTTCTACTCAGCAGGATAACCATAGTTTTTCAGATCTTGCTTTGTGGGATGATTATTTGACAGGGATTTCTACCTTGTTCCTAGAGTCTCATATTACAGATTTGGAGGACACACTTGAGGGGATTTCTCTCCTCTTTGATGACAGTTTTAGCACAACTGTTATTCCATCTTCTTTGTCTTTGGAGATTTATACTCACGAGTCTCCTCCATCACTTGATTTGTCATGTTTCTTGGTTGAGTTTGACCATGATTATGTTGTGGCTCATTCAAGCTTGGAGGCTCCTACTCAGTTTTCAGAGGCATACATGTTGAGCGTTCATTCTTCCTCTTTTCAGTTGGATATGGAGTGGCTTCTTCATCAGCTTATGGATTTGTTTCTTCCTAAGGGGAGATGTGTTGCTTGCAGACATTGGGTCATCTTTTGTTTTCAGGCATTCTTCATTGGCTTTGGAGCTTCTTCAGCATGCAGGGGATATCTTATCTCATTACTTCCCTCTTATGGGGGGGTAATTTATTGTATATTCATGATGGATGTAGTCCTTGGGGGGTATCATTGAGTCCTCCATACATCATGTTTACATTCGTCATGCCTTTTTTCTTGTTTTCTCTCTTTTGGAGAGGGGTTTTTTCCCACTGGGTTTTCCCCTTTTCTCTGCTTTATGAGAGATTGCATTTCATTTGCATCTGTAAATGGGTACCTAACATGGCCTAGTTGCCGGGACCCATGGTAGTTTGCATTATTTTCTTCTCCCTAAGTTGCACTTATGGGGGGGTGTTGGTGTAATTAACTATTTAATTACATCTTCATAAGTTTACTTAGGCAATCTTTAATTCCTAAGTTATAGGATCTTATCCTTATCTTATCGAGCTATCTTTTTGCTCAAGATAAGATTTAGTTGTTGCATGCTTGCCTTTTATAAGCAAGCCTCATCTTGTACATTTGTATCAATTCAATCATTAATTAATCTTGCATATTGATAGCAAGCATTCTCGCCATTATTTCTCTCTTGTGGAAGTATATTGGTCTAGCAACAGATTTCTGGAAATCTAACAATGGACTATCTCTCTAAAATTGACAATTGTGAAGAAAGAGAAAATATTGAAGATGATTTCCATAGTGAACACCAATTCAAGATAAGTGTGGTACCCAATGATTTATAAGACATTTCTCAACTATTATGTATTGCCACCTTTATAGAGCATTACAACAAATAATATAAAATGAGATTAACCACAAGAGCTCTCACCCATATCATTATAAGTGGATAATTATATGTTTTGGGAAAACATGGTGTTCTACAAAGAGTAGTTATGGATCATGAAGGAAACCAACTCTTGAAAGAGGCACATGAAGGTTTTTCTAGAGGAATTAATTTTGAAATTGGAAGTGCAAGAAATTATCTATTAGTCAAACTCTAGTAACCAATATTATTTAAATATTTAAATAATATTTCCACATATAATATTTGAAAATGAAATAGTAGGCCAATGATAAGAGGTGAAATTCCACTTTGGCTAGTAATATCCATGATATCATTCAAGTAATGGGCAATTGATTTTATTGGACATATCAATCACCCTACCCAAAGGACTAAGGTACATTTCATCATGATAGTTATCAAATACCTAACTAGATGGCTGGAAGCAAATTGACAAAATATTATATTGTAAAGATAATCATTAAGTTTATTTATGAAAACATCGTTACAAGATTTGAATGTCCTCTAAATATTACCAACGATTAGGGAAAGCACTTCATTAATTATATAATTAATTTTTTTTAATATATTTATCATAATTAGTATCAAAAGCACACCATATCACCATCAATCAAATGGGTTGAGTAAATATTTTATTTTATTTTTATAGGAAAAACACCTAATTTTTTTACAATAAGGATACACTAGATTGGGATATAAAGATACTAGTAGTACTTTGGATCTATTGCATAACATATAGAATGTTAAGAGTAATCATGGATTAACTAATAATTAATTAATATTAATTAACTATTAGTCTAAGTTATTCTCTTGCACTTAAGTTAAACTTAGGAGTGATATTCTATGTTAACTAGAGAGCTATTATTGGATCATTCTATCTTATTCCATGAGATGTTGACACTTCTTATGATCTAATCCCTTTCTCATTTAGGGTTTCTCCTATATAGTACTCGACCATCATTATATTATCATGCCTTTGATAAATCTGAACTCTTGAACTCTCAACCTTTGAGGATTCTTATTTTCCTTGAAGATTCTTGAGGTTAACTCTAGCTTTTTCTTGTTGAGAATATTGGATATTATTGTTTGTAGCTCTCTTGCATGGAAGGTTTCGTTGTTTATTTTTTTATCTTGTGGCCTATTTTTTTCACAATTCTAGGATGGTATCAGAGTATAGATTCAATGAACCGCTTCTCGATTTTTGACTTCTTCTTCAACAGGGTTATAGGCTTCAGATTTGGAATCTCATTTTTTTTTTTTGCAAATTTTGGAGGTGGGAAATTTTTTGGTGCATCTAGGACGAAAACAGAGTCTTCCATTAGATTCATAGTTGTTGAAAAAGTCATCTTTTCCTTTTGTTTGGCTTAATTTGGACTCTAGAGGTCAGATCTATGAGGGTTTGAAGCAGTTCCTTTTATTCTAAATCTAGAGGGTAGATACAATTTTGGAGCATTTTGAGCTAAAAAGAACCTCACGATTGCATTTAGAAGGATGATTCAACCAAATTTGACTATAAATTTTTCCATATTCCTTATTGAAAGCTTCTCAATATTTTTTTTGTGCAAGGGTCGTACAACCCCTATACGACCAGGTATGAAGGTTTTTTTTTTAAACCAATTTTTTTAAAAATTATTGCTTTTTTAAAAACTTTTTTTTTTAAAATATAGCTGCAAGTTTATTACACTTGCACAAGGTACCGGGGATAGTACCTTGCACAAGGTACCTATTTTTCCCATATGGGTGCAAAATGTGCCCCCAATGAACAGTTGTCTAGTGCTTTGAGTCACCACTAACCCCCTTTGCAGTCACCCAATGGCAAACAAACTTTTTCTAGCCATCGAATACCAACTTGTGACGTCACAAATTTTTCTAGTAGTTCAAAATTTTACTAGTCAAAGGTGTCTTTTTCAAAATATTTTGATTTGAGATAGGGCATACTCTGATGGCAATTTTTAGGGAGGTGTATTTTTTCAAGATGAAGGGGAATATTCCCTGAATATTCCATTGATGTCAGTGGTATGACCTATCAAAAAGGGCCCTTCAAGTCCTCTTTGTGCTCTAAAGGAGGTTCTTTTTCTTTCGACCATAACTTGGGCATACGACATCGAAATGGGGTAAACAAGATATCGTCAAAAAGTTGATTTTGTCAACTTACACTACTGAATTTGACAATATTTTTTGACATACGTTTGTCGATGGTTCAAAAAATCTTTGTTGGAGTAGCGACAAAATGGCGAAAAACATTATCATCGCTATTTTTTCATCGCACATCCGATGACGAATTAAACGTCGAAAAAATGACACAGATTCGTCGGTTGTTAGCATCATAAAATGGCTCTGCTTTTCGTCAGAATATCAACGAAATGGGCGTTGAAGGAACACCAAAATTTAATCGCCAGTTTGACGAAATGGGCAAGTATTTATGAAGAAGCCATCGTCGCAACTAAGCAACTTCATCGGACCTTTTATGCGTTTCGTCGGTTATTTACATCGAAAGTGTGACGAAACAAAAAAGGAGTTACAACAAAGCCTTCATCACAACTAGACAACTTCGTCGAACCTTTTCCTATGATTTTTCAGTGGACTTCATCATAATTATGATGAAATGGACAAGGAGTTACAACAAAGCCTTCGTCGCAGCTATAGAAACTTCGTCAGACCTTTTCTGTGATTCGTCGGATGTGTTTGTCGAAATTTCGATGAAACAATGCAATTTAAAAAAAAAAAAATCGTTGAAATGTACCATCGGTGAGAGATCAATCAAGTTGTGTCCCTTCGTATTCAAATCTCGGGCAATTATTTTATTGGAGCTCTAAACTATTCAAATATTAAGGATTTAATTAGCTATAAGATGGAAAGTTGTTGTTTAGACATAATCCATCATCTTTTACATATCTTTATTCACTTCTAGCACTTCAAATAAATTTGTGTAAATGAGACAGAAATGTGAATCTTTTATGACAAAGAAAATTCTTAAAAGGAGGGGGGAGAGAGCAAAGGGTAGCGAGCAAGAGAATGCTTGAATGTATAGCAAAGTATAACATTTTTATCATTATAACAATGAAACGAATCTTAAGTTTGAAGCATTAATATCATTTACAACATTTATGATCAAGAATGAATGTAAGTAGAGAAAATGTTGCATACTTGTAGATGGTACAAAATTTCATGGTTAAGTCGAAGCCTCCCATCAACAACAAGATCCAAATATTCGTGTATCTATCTCAATCGAGCCTCTAAACCCTTCAAAGCTATCAATTTTTCCACTAACCTATTATGCACAAAAGTCAAATTTTAGAGTTATGTCACCACTAAAAATAGAAGAAATAAGCTTTGAAACCAAATCCACACACAACACAATGTGGTATTCATACAAAGCCATACAAAAAAACTAAACTCAAAACATTGGAATGGAAACAACTTAAAATTATGATGCAGAGCATGGATTTAGGGTATAAAGAATCATTTATCTGCCACTATAGTGAAAAGTTAGCACTTTCTTTCATCTTTGCATATTGGTTTGATGCTTCAAATGATGCATTTCTTATATTGAAAAGTGCATTACCTTATTGAGCTTCTCTTTTTTCGAGAATAGTTTAATATTCTCTACTTAACAAGGCCAACCGACGGTGGAAGCTCATTTGGCCCCTCCCCTCCCCCTCACATCACTCTCAATTCCCCATAGCCAATCATATAAGCATTAATCATTCATTCATCCATTAATAACATATAACATTTATTCATTAACATATAACATTCATTCATTAACATATAACATTCATTAATTAACATATTAACATTCATTCATTAACATATAACATTCATTAATTAACATATTTACATTCATTCATTAACATATAATATTCATTCTTTCAATTTTTACATATTATCAAAATATGGTTGTCATGATATGATTACAATCACTTCTTTTTGTTTCTTTTTCAAAGCTACATAAATTTGAAGTGGAGTATCATTTTCTAAATCAATATTTGTCCCCCCTTTAGTTGTTCCTCCCTCTGCTTGTGATCTTAATGTATGCCTAATTAGATGCTCATGATGTGGATGCAGCCTCAAGAGCATGCAATAAGAAAGAAATGTTAAATTGATATGTTTTATTATTATTGTTACAAGTATTTCATTAATTAAAAGAACATTAGAGTGGTTCTCTTTACCTGATGGGTCCACATCATGTTCCTAACTTTTGTTATAGACTCATGCTCAACATGTTGAACACCCTCTAAATCCTGATCTGTAGTTGAAACACGAAAGGCTACATTAATTAATACATCAATTGAAATTAAATGTGTTTAAGACAACATGAGAGTGGTCCTCTTTACCTGATGGGGCCACATCATGTTCCTGATCTTCTCTAGCCTGATCATGCTCAACACATTGATCATGCTCTACATGCTCTAAAGTTGAAACACAGAAGGTTACATTAATTAATACACCAATTGCAATTAAATATGTTTAAAAGAACTTTAGAGTGGTCCTTTTTACCTGATGGGGCCACATCATCTTCCTGATCTAGCCTGATCATTCAACATGTTGATCACACTCTACATGCTCTAAAGTATCGGGATGCACACCATGACCTTCATTTGCAGGTTGTGCTCCACCCTCACCAGGCTGCATTCTAATGTCATGTGCAGTATTATCATTGCTTGAATGTTTAAAACAAATAGGCATGTAATTACTTTATGGTGGAAATTAATATTGAATAGATTGTAGTTCATAGAAGCATAAATCTGCAAAAAAATCCCAATTAATCACGATTTTAAAAAATCTACAGGCTAGACCATTTTTTCCCCAATTTTTTGAAAAAATCGTTGACTTTTTGGTCAATGATTATTTTTCATTTCAAACTGCAAAATAGCCAAAAAACGTGAATAAAATCAAGCTGATTTTTGCACAAAAAAACCATGAGACCATGGCTTGTTGCTTACTATTATGCTTTGATAGATGTTTTCCAAGCATCCATAGCTTGTTTGAAATCACCTATTTTAGGCTTTTAGCCATAGTAGCAAGGCAATGAACTATTTGATAAAATGATTTGGTAGACATGTATGAAAAATGCAGTAGCATAGACAAGGCAGTGAACTGCTTGAAAAAAATGTCTCAAAGAAATGTAGTCTCATGGTGATGGAATGCCATGACAAGAAAATTGCTACGGATTGTCATGGCATTCCATCACCATGAGACTACATTTCTTGTAGGATTTTTTTCAAACAATTCACTTCCTTTTCTATGTTATTGCTTACTATTATGCTTTGGTATCCATAGCTTGTTCGAAAGCACCTATTTTAGGTTTTTAGCCATAGCATGAAGGCATTGAACTGTTTGATAAAATGCTTTGGTAGACATGTATGAAAAATGTGGTAGCATAGAAAAGGTAGTGAACTATTTGAAAAAATGCTTCAAAGAAATGTGATCTCATGGTGATGGAATGCCATAATGAATGCCATGACAAACAAATTGCTATGGATTGTCATGGCATTTCATCACCATGAGACCACATTTCTTTGAGGCATTTTTTGAAACAGTTCACTGCCTTGTCTATGCTATTGCTTACTATTATGCTTTGATAGATTTTTTCCAAGCATCCATAACTTGTTCAAAAGCAACTATTTTAGGCTTTTAGCCATAGCAGCAAGGCAGTGAATTGTTTGATAAAATGCTTTGGTAGACATGTATGAAAAATGTGGTAGCATAGACAACTGTCACCATATGATATTTATGTAGTTGTAGTGTGTTTTGTGCAATGTAATCAGCGATATGAATATAACCAACAAATATCTATTTTCTATAATTCATGGATTGAACTTTGTATTTTATTTACTCTCAATGTTTGTATGCAATGGAAATGTCATTAATTTTTTTTTAAAGTAGTTTTTGATTGTTTTTCTTCAATTTTTTGTAAATTCAATTTTTTCCCGATCTTTTCCCCATTTTTTCCCCATTTTTTCAAAAAATCCTGAACTTTTGGTTTGCCGATTTTTTCCCCAGATGATTAATGTTGCTATGGATTGCACAAGTATTCAATTTCAAATAAACTTTATTGAATTTATTTACCTGCATGTTGGATGTAGTGGAAGGTTGTGTTTGTCCAGTCAAGACTCTTAGGCGTTCAGCCACAGCTCCATAGCCTTGCTGGAAGGCAATCTTCAGGTCATCTTCTGCAGGAACTTTGTTGAATTCAGAGCCCTACATTTTGCACAAGATCATGAATTTTGCTTCTATGGTGTGATAAAACCAAAATTGTTTTCAATTTATTATTTGGATACTATATTTCATTTATTGATACTTACAATTTGTGCAGCTAATTTCATATAACCACCAAAGCCAAGTTTGTGCTGCCTGTGTTTTTCTAGTCTTAACTTTGTTGCCTTCGATGTGTCGGGCAACCTATGAAAAATTTGAAATAAGCTAGATTATGTAAAAGGAAAGAGTAATCAGTATATAATTACATTGTTGATAGTATCACATACCTTCCTTTGCCCGGTGGTGTCTTTCCTTTTTTCTTTTCAGCCTTCTCCTTTTCCATCTAACATCAGGTCCTTCCACTCCCTCTCTGGAATCATGGGGGGAAGCTCGTACTTTTTTTTCTTCTCTAAATGTGACCTATATTGTTCCCTCACATACTTTAGATAGGTACCAACTTTCTAAAGGACCTTGGTTCAGTTGAATGTTTTATCACCGAACAACACAACTAAACAGTTAATGAGCTCATCTTTTAAATCTTGATTTTTGGCATTCCACTATGTACGTATGGTGGGCCCAAAGAGCTCCAATGTAATATCACTTAGATGTTTATAAAAAACATTATTTCCTGCAAAATGATCGTGGGATCAATAGTCTACAAAGAGCGATCAATAAGTAAATTTAAATTGGATTATATATAATAATAATTAAAACATTTTAAAGTACCTGGGACCCTCTCTATCTTTATGGGAATGAAATCCTCAGTCACCACAAGTGTGACCAGAAATGTTCCCATACTAGTAATACGGGAAGATCCAAGAAATGAAGCTAAAACATCACTAGTACTAGTGGCCTCTGCATCCCCAAGTACATGTCCTGACACATGTTCTGGAATGTGTTTGCTGCCAGAGGGTGCATTAACAGATTCCTGCATGGTATGTGTTGCCGACATTTCAGACAACAATATAGACATGGATGATGGGGTCAGATGATGTGATGTATGCGTAGGAAGTTCAGGGTCAATACTTGTACCAACCCCTACTCCTTAGGCAGCACTTGCAGTACCCTGATCATGGCCAAGAGCATCATGAGGAGGCAAATAACCCTGTAAAAACCAACACATATTTTAGTTCATGACATAAAAGAGTACAAAATATAAAACCATGAATGAACTTATGTTATAATTAAAGACCTCATGACAACTTGCAATTTTTGTAATCTCTCTTTCAATATTTTAACCCTCTCTTTTATCTCATCTGTTTGAGGCACTATGAACATCAACTTAACCATTTCTTGATTGCATTTTTTTTGGACCTTCTTTATCGTATCGAGATGGTTTGATGAATAAGAGATGTCATCATCACAAAATATTGACTGCAAATCACTATGGATGCTCTCCTCTACTACTGGTGCCTTTCCCTAATCAATCGACTGCAACAAGAATATTAAAAACATTATAAAAATTAACCCAAAAAACTTATGAAAAAAGCATAATAATAAAACATTTTTCTTGTATCTAATTTGTACAATTATAATGAGGTAAACCTATCAGGTAGAAGCGCCTGAAGATACATCGCGATCTATGCTTTGGGCCAGAGCATTCTTCGTACGATCAATGTCCTATTGTGACAAAAATTAAATATAAAAAAACATTACTGAAATGAAACCAATAGACTTACCAAAAAAACATAAGAATAAAATGGTATATTGGAGTCATTAATTGGAGGTTGGGTAAAATGGTACATAGTGCGTACCACCCCCATAGTAACCGTGTTTGTAACTAAGTGATTCAAATTGTAATCAATTAGCAACTCTTCCCCTGCAATTATTGACTTTATCGCACATACGAATACACGGTTTCCCTCGCGCGCCTCGAATATGCAATTGGGTTGCTTATTTGTTGACCCAAGTCATGTACTGCTTATGAACCCTACAATATTCCCTGATGCTTTTGGCCTTCTGTCAATGTACATAGCCACTCCTTTATTTTGATCCTTATCTTTTAGTTGTATATAATTTGTTGATAGTGCATACCTATGCATACTTCATATATATCAAACCAATTGCATCCAATCTTTGTAACTGTAATAGGGTCTGACATACTCCATCAATTCAGTAACTTTTTCATAACAAACCTTTATGTCATCCATGCAAAATAGGCCCAAACCATGTAATGACGATGGTGCTATGTGATATATCCTCTCATTGACACAAAAATTAGTGTTTATTGGAGGAAGTTCCTTGGGTACCCATTGTTTCCATAGATGTTTGTACCTCAAAGGCACCTTGACATCGCCTATGCTCTCATCATCATAAGAACATGACCCCTCTTCAGCAAGAAAAAATTTCATGCATTTACATAAGTTTCTTCTAATCTTTTGACCTCTAGTTGATCTCCCTCTTTTAGACATACTACATGTCTCACTTTCCTCTTCTCTTCTTGAATTTCCCTCGCTCAAGGAAGACAAATTTGAAAAATACCTATTTGGTGGTACCTACACTCATAAGGATGTTGGATGAAGTTCTTTCATGGTGATGTGATCCCAAGGTGACATTATGATTAATCTATCATTTCATCAATAGAATTTCATAGGTTATAAGGTAATCAAGTCTTGATAGATTGCAAGCTATTGTTACTACCATCCAAATGTGTCCATCACAAATCAAATCTACTAAACGTTTTAACTCCCAAGCTTTGTAACAAGTGTTAAATGTGACTATGGCCCACCAGTTACACAACTAAGGCCTCAAATGTATTCTCTAATTGTAATCAAAGGACTTTTTCTCTTCATTCAAGTAAATAAACTTGAAGGGAAACACCACCAAGTAGTTTATTGGACACCTACATGACTAAAAATAGCAACAAATTTACATTTAATTTCCATATATCTAAGTGGTTAACGGGAAGGGAGTGTGTACTAGGCCTAATTATGTTATCATAAGTTTATGCTTTGGCAATAATTTTTTTTTAAGTCATATTAAATCTTCCTATGTCTAATTGCTAGGAGATTTTTGGTATGTTTTAAGGTAGGATGATTGATAAAATAGCCCAAAGACTAGCCTTTCTCCATGGTATCCAGGTACACATAGCAACGGTCTTCTCTTATACGGTTGGACATGATTTAAAGAAATTAGATAGGAATTATTCATTTAACCTAAGGTTTTCTCATAATGCCATCATTGGAAAAGTATGATCAAATTCTTCTATTATGAAGAATTGGTCTATGTGCCTCTAGTAATCACTATAAATGTTTGTAAGGATAAAATGACTAATTGCATCAGGTAGGAAAGAATCAAATTTGAGTTCTTCAAAGATTATATTCCTCTATTCATAATTTTTAAGGGTTGTGTGTGGAGGAGGTTATCACTACCAAGAAGGGAGGAGACCTTTCCTTGTATTATTTTATAATTTTCATTATTCTTATTTATTTTACACCTACATTTACAAATACACATACATATGCATTTACTGTTTTCATTTATTTCTCATGTAGTTTAATAGTTTGATCGATTTCATATTATATGTGTTGAAGACTTTAGAATTTCAATTACATTAATTTATGGATATGTATCTATAACACTACAAAACCATATGCTCTTTTGCATTTACACTTGCATTTAGAAATACACATTTATATACATAGATATAGATTTCTTTAATGATATGTTGCATTTATTGTTCTAGCTAGGAGAGCATCCAAGAATTGCATTTACATTTACATTTAAAAATACATATACATACATACATACATACATACATACATACATACATACATATATATATATATGTGTGTGTGTGTATATATCATTTATATTCGTTAAACAACCCATTAGGGTCTCAGACATGGATAAAATTCATAAAATCAGATTCCATACACATGTTTGTTGAAACTCCAGGTTTGAACCTCTCCATTTCACACATGCTTTCACAAAACTATTGAGGAAAAACAGCTATACCTTCTTTATTTCTCATCCTACACCCTATTCATGCATCCTACAATTACAAGTATCCATGGGGCCTCTTACACAAGGTACAGTAATCACAAAAAAGTGTAAGAGCCCCTTTATATCATGTTTGGACTACAAAACGCTAAAAAAATAGGGTAACTCAGATTATGATTTGTTGGTGAGCTATATGGACAAAATAATTAGCACCATCTCATTATTGGAGTCTTTTGAAAGAGAAGCAAATCAGGTGGCAGTTAAGTACAAACCTTATAGTGTCAAGGTGAATGAGGTGATCAATTTTGATTGGCCAACTGATGAAGAGTACCAAAAATGGGTAAATGTATATTTAACTGAGCAAGAGTGAAAAGGAGTAGACCGCTAACGGTTGACAAATCAACTGTTGCAGTTACAACAGATTCCAATTTTGTTTTTTGGTGACAGTCTAGGTGTAGAATTCTTGAAGTTTTTTGTTGTTGCATCAACCATTCTCAGTGGGCAAGATGAACAAGAATATTCTTTGGGGAGATTTTTGTTGTAACAAATTTTTGGAATATCATAAGGCGGTCCAATTGGCTAGTGACACGTGTGCTTTCTATCCCGATGCTTGTTTGCTCCTCCTTTTTCTAGAAGAAGGATTTCAAGGCCAAAAGTACGGGTTAGCAAGTTAGATATTTTTGGTCAAGTCTAGATGAAGTTGCAGAGCAAATTGTAAAGTCTGATGGTTTTAGGGAAAATGCAATTTAGGTTTTGAGTCATTCTATAGTAGGTTTTGAATTCATGGGGATTTGATGTTTTATGATAGTACTGGCATTTGATTTGATATGATTAATTCAAACTCATGTCTCTCCATTGTACAAGCATACTAAATTTTGAATAAAATGATCAAGGGTTGTTTCGTTCATCTCATTGTTGTGGTTTGTATGATTCTTGTTTTAGGTTTAATTCAAGGAATTGATTAAAATGCTTGAATGGCATTGTAGGTGGATATGTTATGTATAAGCTATTTTATTTTTTATGACTTATCTTATACCATTTTACGAGAATGGGGGTGCCAATGTATGAGAAGATCTTTGGAAACTAGGCATGAAAATTGAAGGTTAAAGAGAATGGGGGTGCCAAACTTATAGTACTCATTGCCCCTTGGTCATCAATTTTCCCTGAGTGCCCTCAACCTCGTACTCGGCATTGGTATTGACCTTGTTTTCACTCCTCCAAACTCTTCATTGGTGCTAATATTGACCTTGTTTTCACTCCTCCAAACTCTTCGTCGGAGTTGGTATTGACCTTGTTTTAACTCCAAACTCTTCCTCGGTGCTGGTATTGACCTTGTTTTCACTCCTCCAAACTCTTCCTCAATGTTGATATTGTCCTTGTTTTCACTCCTCCAAACTCTTCATCGGTGCTGGTATTGACCTTGTTTTAACTCCAAACTCTTCCTCGGCACTAGCATTGACCTTGTTTTCACTACTCCAAACTCTTCCTTAGTGCTAGTATTGACCCTGTTTTCACTACTCCAAAATATTCCTCGACGCTTGTATTGACCTTTCACTTCTCCAATTTGACGAGCTACAACCTGGTTTCGTTAGGTTTTATAGTATGTTAATTAAGTTCAAAATTTTGGCACCATTTAGCTTGGTTTTAATATTCTACAATATAGTTAAGAATATATTAGCTATATTTTACATAATAAATAATATAATTATTCAACTTATTATAATTATATATTATATTCTTTAACAAAATTATTAAATACGTATAAAATTATTATAATTAATAATTAATAATAAGTATATTTTTATATGATACAAAATATAATTAATATAATATATATTTAATATAATAGTAATATATATTAATATGAGAGAGAGAAACTAAATTTTGATTGGTTGTTTCATGTCAATAATCCAAGGATGGCATGTGTCCTTGGGGAGTTATGCTCAAGGTAGCATGCCATTTGATTAAAGATATGATAATTCTCCTTTAAGACCTCTTCAATGTACCCATTCCACACTTAAGGAGACAAAGATAAATATAGGGAAGAAAATATAGAGAGAGAGGGAGATAATGACAAACATACAAATAGAAAGGGAGACAAAGAGATAGAGAGGGGTAGAGAGATAAAGAGATAAGGATGAATAGATAGAGATATAGGGAGGGTGATTGATATATCTATCCCTGTCACTCTCTATATCTCTATATCTCCCACTATCTATGTCACTCCCGCCTCTTTCCCCCCCTATATCTATTGAGCTATCTCTCCTCTCCCCCCTTCTCTCATTCATCCATCTCTCCCTCCATCTCTCCTACTCTATATCTCTATCTCTATTTCTTTTTATCTTCCTCTCCTCCCTCTCTTTATCTCTTTCTATCTATATCCCCTTTCTCTCCCTCCCCCTCTCTATCTTCACCATCTCCCTCCCTTTATCCCCTATCCGACTCTCTTTCTCCACCTCTTCCCTCTCCCATATATCTCCATCTCTCTTTCTTCCTCATATATCTCTATCTCTCTTCTATCTCTCCCATTTATTAACTAAGAAGCCATGCAAGCATACAATAGTATATGTTGGTAAAACTATAATAGTGTTTTATTAAACTATAAGTAACACTTATCTTTCTAATGTCAAGCCTTCTTATAAAAATAGTGTTTTATTAAACTATAAGTAGATTATTGTCACCAATCTTCATTCAATGTGAAATTCCAAATGTAGAAATTGTTTTTTTGCTTTTGTCAAGTTTCATTAACCAAGCTATTTACTGGGTTGAATAAAGTTGTGTTATGACCCTTCTTCTCTTTAAAATAATTAGACAATATTAGCGAGATTAGGAATGGGAGAAAACTAAACTCCTTCAAAATTGAGGTAGTTGTGGGTTTGTTGGTTTTCTTTTTATACTATATACTTAGTTCCTCTAGGATAAATAAGTAACTTTAGATCATTTTCTTAGCTGTGTATCCTAACTAATATAGAGAAAGCTTTTTCATTTTAGTTGACTACTACATAGTAGTTTATATGTTGAAAGAATTGTTTCCATTCTTTGTAGTTTTTACATTGGAATACAAATAATATTTAATTTCATGCCAATATAATTCTTTCATAAAGATATTTTTTTGAAATAAGTGCTTCATAACCCATCTAATAAAATCATAATTAACCTATCAAAAAGGCAATAGTAATTTTCTAAAGAGGGAGAGAGAGGAAAAGGGAGAGAGAGAGAGAGGGAGAGAGAGAGGGAGAGGGGGAGAGAGAGAGAGAGAGAGAGAGAGAGATAGACAAAGAGAGGGGGAGAGAGAGAATTAGGAGGGGGAAGGGAGAGAGAGAGAGAGAGGAGGAGGAGGAAAGGGAGAGGGAAAATTAGAGAGAGAGGGGGGAAATGGAGAGAGGTAGATATATAGAGAAATAATTAGGAGGGGGAAAGGAGAGGGGAAGAGGGGAAGAAGGGGAGAGAGAGAGAGAGAGAGAATTAGGAGGGGGAAGGGAGAGTGGAAGAGTGTTGAGGGTAGAGGATAGAAGGTTTAAGGGTTCAGGGTTGAGGGTTTAGGGATGAGGGGGTAGGAGGGAGAAACTTGAGAGAGAGAGAGGGAGGAAGTGGAAGAGAGATAAAGGAAGGGAGGGTTAAGGGTAGAGGGTAGAGGGTTTAAGGGTTTAAGGGTTAAGGGTTTATGGTTAAGGGGAGAGAGATAGAGGGATTGAGTGAGTGAGAGAGAGACCTAAGAGAGGGAGAGGGGGTAGCATATTGAAGATACTTGAGAGAGAAAGTTAGTGAGAGAGAGAGAGATACCTTAGAGAGGGAGTGGTGCTAGGAGGGAGAGACTTGAGAGAGAGAGATAAAGGAAGGGAGGGTTAAGGATAGAGGGTAGAGGGTTTAGGGTTTAGGGTTTAGGGTTAAGGGGAGAGAGATAGAGGGAGTTAGTGAGTGAGAGAGAGACCTAAGAGGAGAGGGGGGGTAGGATATTGAAGATAATTGAGAGAGAGAGAGGGAGGAGTGGAGAGAGAGTGAGGGAGGTAGGGTTAAGGGTGGAGGGGAGAGAGATAGAGGGAGTGAGTGAGTGACAAAAAGACCTAAGAGAGGGAGAAGAGGAAGGAGGGAGAGACTTGAGATTGAGTGAGCTCGTGAGTGAGAGAGAGACCTCAGAGAGGGATTGGTGCTAGGAGGGAGAGACTTGAGAGAGAGAGAGAGAGATAAAGGAAGGGAGGGTAAAGGGTAGAGGGTAGAGGGTTTAAGGGTTTAGGGTAGAGGGAAGAGAGATATAGGGAGTGAGTGAGTGAGAGAGAGAGATAAAGGAAGGGATGGTTAAGGGTAGAGGGTAGAGGGTTTAGGGTTTAGGGTTTAGTGTTAAGGGGAGATAGATAGAGGGAGTGAGTGAGTGAGTGAGAGAGAGACCTAAGAGAGGGAGAGGGGTTACAATATTGAAGATACTTGAGAGAGAGAGAGGGAGGGAGTGGGATAGAGAGTGAGGGAGGGAGGGTTAAGGGTACAAGGTAGATGGTTTAAGGGTTTAGGGTTAAGGGTGGAGGGGAGAGAGATAGAGGGAGTGAGTGAGTGACAGAAATACCTAAGAGAGGGAGAAGGGGTAGGAGGGAGAGACTTAAGATTGAGTGAGCTCGTGAGTGAGAGAGAGACCTTGGAGAGGGATTGGTGCTAGTGGGAGATACTTGAGAGAGAGAGAGAGATAAAGGGAGGGTAAAGGGTAGAGGGTAGATGGTTTAAGGGTTTAGGATTTAGGGTAGAGGGAAGAGAGATATAGGGAGTGAGTGAGTGAGAGAGAGACCTAAGAGAGGGCGAAGGGGTAGGAGGGAGACAGGGTTAAGGGTAAAGGGTAGAGGGTTTAAGGGTTTAGGGTTAAGGGTTAAGGGTTAAGGGTTTATGGTTATGGGTAGAGGGGAGAGAGATAGAGGGATTCAGTGAGAGAGAGAGGGAGGGAGTGGGAGAGAGATAGAGAGTAGAGGGTTAGGGTAAAGGGTAGAAGGTAGAGGGTTAAGGGTGGACGGGAGGGAGATTAAGACTGAGTGAGTGAGTGAGAGAGAGAGACCTAAGAGAGGGAGAGGGGGTAGGAGAGTTATACTTGAGGGAGAGAGGGAAAGAGGGAGGGTGGGAGAGAGATAAGGGGTAGAGGGTTAAACATAGAGTGTAGAGGGTTTAAGGGTTTAGAGTTTAAGGGTTAAGGGTTTAGGGGGTTTAGGGGTAGAGGGAGAGAGATAGAGGGAGAGAGAGAGAGAGAGGGGGGGGAGAGAGAGGGGGAGAGGAGGTAGGAGGGAGATACTTGAGAGAGAGAGGGTAGAGGGTTTAAGGGTTAAGGGTTAAGGGTTAATGGTTTAGGGTTTAGGGTTATGGGTAGTGATGGAACTTCAAAGTTTTGTTCCTTGTGTTCTATTTTATCCTGCCTTGTGTCTCTGGTCATCTATGGTGTTTGGAAAAGCCTAAGAATGGGGTTTTACCTTCATCTTCATGTAAAACCCTAGTGTTCATCTTACACCTTGGATGGGATCTATTTGGTCGTTACTTTTTGGGAAGGCTTTAAAATGACTTAAGCCCCATCACTTCATATGTCTAGGCTAGGTCCCCTTTTGTTTTATTATTTTATTTCCTTTGCCTGACTTTATTTTTCCTAAGTCTTTTGTTGGTACCATGTTCCCTCGTTAAAATAACTTATGTCATTGTTTGTTGTCAACCTATTGATTTCCCCTTATTCCTTTAGGGGAGAGGGTCCAGTAGTCGTGCAGGCTAACTTTCTCAGCATGTAGCAATTGACTGGAATATCATAGAACCTTCATTTTTTTTTTAAATGTAGACTGGTCTCTTATTTATCTATAACTAAGGTTTGGAGGCGCGACTCATCATGCAACTCCCCACATCAGCAGATTTTTTGAGAAGTGTCTAAAATTTGACTTTTTAAAGGTTCGACCAAAACTTAGTCATGGAACCCCCAATAGTTGAACCAATAAAATATCATTTGTTGCTTGTAGAATATGATATTTTTATTTAAATTTAAATTAATATACAACCTAAGTGGACCAAATACTTATTGATAACCATAAATCTTTGATATAGCTACATTTTATATTCAACACATATGGACTAATAGTTGAACACAAAAAATCTATTTGTTGTTATAAAAACAACATATAATGATTTAAAATATAACTTATATTGAACAAAAATGGACCAATAGTTGAACACTAAAACTTTTTGAAAATCCTTCACATTTAATGGGAAAATACATGTTATTTATTGTGCTCATCTTTTATATTTGTGATAGGACAAACTATTAATATAAAATTATGCAATGGTTGTAGTGATGGAGCTTCAAATTTTGTTCCTAATGTTTCACTCATGCCCTGCCTTATGTCACTGGTCTTTCATGGTGTTGGGAAATTTCTTAGGGCTAGGGTTTTAGCTTTGTCTTCATCTTAAACCCTTGTGTTTACCTAATGCCTTGGTGGGTATCTATTTTTCCATTACCTTTTTTGAAGGGTTTTAAAAACATCTTATGCCCCATCATTTTGTCTAGGCCTGGTCCCTTTGGTCTTAATATTTTATTTCCTCCACAGGTTTTATTTTCCTAAGTCCTAGTTGGCCCTGTGATGAACGGTTTTAAAAAAAACTTATGTCATTATTTTCCATCCGCCTAGTAATGTCCCCTTGCCCTTTAATGAATGTTTTATTTTTTAGAAGGATGAAATTTGCACTACTATCGATCAAAATGTCTTCAAGATCAACGATTTCCCACCATCCCGTGATCGGGAATTGTAGGATGGCGATATCGCGAGTTGGCGACATGTGTCCCATCTGGGGGATCAAATTTGTGCGACTGTTTATCAATTGTCCTTTGATCTAAGTCGTTCCCTGCCATCCCACGATGGTGCTTTGGTTGATTGCAAAATCACTGGTGGGTGCCACATGGACTGTACAAGGTGGGGCCCGAGGAAATTTTTGTGCAATATATTTTAAATGTTTCATTGCTTCCAAAGAAAAACATTTAAAATGAAATATTTGACAAGGTCAAGGGGAAATTCATTAAAAATGAGCAAAAGCGAAGAAAATAGGGCAACTAGTCAAGTCAGGAGCAGGCTACGCAGCATACAAAATGGTATGCCCATCCATGGCTTGCCTGCCTCTAACGGTCTATCAGCTGTCAGAATGATAGGACCCATCACGTGCCATCGCCAGCAACCTACCTTCCATGCAGAAAATAACCTAATTTGTAACCCTCACATTTTTTATTTTCAAGCCCACATACAACGGTTAAACTTTTATATATGTTTTGTTTAATATATTTTAAAAATATTTTATAAATTATTTATAATATAAAATATTTTTTTAATATAAATTAAATAAATATATATAAACTCTTTAATATTTTTTATTAGTGATTTTAATGGTATATTAAAAAAAAAATCATATTTAGATAGTTGAATACATTCAAAATATTTATAATATATTTCTAATTTAAAAAATATATTGTTTAATTTTTTAAATATATATTTTTTTTTTAAATATATTTTTTTTTTAAAAATATATTTTTATTTTTTAAAAATATATTTTTTATTTTTTTAAATATATTTTTATTTTTTAAAATATATTATACATACAAAATTACATAACCAATAATAGATAATAGATTTTGGTGAATATATCTAGGTATGTCAATATGCTTGAAAAACTAATTTTAATTAAAAAACTTACTAACATCATTAAAAGGCAAGCTTTTAATTATAAAAAATTAACATTAGAATTATTTAACATTTGAAATAGAAAATTTAAATATTATATTATAATAGTTTATAATTTACTTATATAGTATTTTGGATAATAAAAACAATTTTGATTGATTTAATATTTTCTAAGTTCATTATTGAATTTAAATCTTATAAATATAATTATATATCTTTAATCAATATTATAATTTAAAAATAATAATCAATATTGAACATCTTAGATTTTAGTATAACTTAAATATTAAAAAATTTAATGTATAATTTTATAAAATATAATATATATTTTTTTAAATAAAGATTTAAAGATTATTATATATGTATATTTAAAGATCTATAGAATTATCTTTTTAACTATGAAATTAATATGATTAATTTCATTTATAATTTTATCTTATCTTATCTTTTTAACAATTTTTTGGTATCCTACATAATTTGTTTTCTATAAGTATCATATTGTATACTCTTTATATGGAAGGTAGTATTTTTTCATGGAGCTTAATAAGTTTTAATAATTTTTAGTCATCTTAAAGATTTTTATTTTTTTATAAAGATAGGTATATTTAGACTTTTGATGGCTTATGTAAAATTATGCATATTCTTTTATTTATTAAATTTTTTGCAATATCATGTTATTCTTGATTAATCACATTATTTGTTTGTCATTTTTATTTGTTTTGTTGAAAAATATTTTATCTTTACTTTACATCTATGATATATTTAATAAAAATAAAAATAAAATATAATCTTATTTTTTAAAATAAATGTTAAATTTTTATATTTAAAATGCTTTAAATTATTATGAAACGTCATAGTTAGCTAAAAGATGGCGGGGCTTGCATTTATAGTCTTCCAGCAAGTAGTAATTTAACTATGATTTTTATTAAATGCTGACAGTTTGCACGGATTTTGTTTGCATGGAGTCTTCTATGGAGTTTGACATCGAGAAAATCAAGAAATTGTGGGAGATATATGCTATGCATCCATGCATGAGGTCGGGTGCATTCTTGGGGCTGGATAGCCAACACCTGGGTGGGCTCCCCCTACCTCCTTTCTTTTCTCATCCCCACACTGATTTGCTATGAGAGCTAGCTAGGAGTTGAGGTGGTGAAAAGGAAGGGGCTATGGGGGGCGTAGGTGGGTGTGACTAGGAGGCTGGCCATGTGATGGAGGCGGAAATTTTCTTCACAGAGCTCGAGGATGTTGTAGGAATCATTCCCTGTAGGCAGTTTCATGTAGATTAAACATGGCATGTGTGGAGGGAAGTCATTTGGGTTCCATAGGTTTCTTTGGCCTCGTGGACATCATTAAAATTTTTCATTTCATTCCATTTCATATCGGTTGGTGGCGACTTTAGTGGTAGACATTTGTAGCAGAATTTATCTGTTCTAGCGGTGGCGTTCATGGCGAAGCAATCTCTCTCTGTCATTCAAGTCTTTGTGTATGGCCTGGCGAAGTTTGGTGCGGACATGCCAATCTCTCTGAAATCTTCGACTAGACAAGCCTCCTTTAGAGAAGTTAAATACCAACGACTGAAGCGGATTCTCTTAAACAAGGACCCATTAGTTTTGGTGGTGACCAAAATGATCTTGGGAGCTGGTCATTTGGCTAACAAGGAGTTCGACAAGGAAAATCTACACATCTCCTCCTAGTTTTTGGCATCTTTTCTGGACAACGGTGAGTCCAAGGCTATGGCTAAACTGTTGTTGGTTAAGATGTTTCACAAGGATCTGGTGGGAGGGGTAAACGAAGTGTTGAGTTTTGTGGTGGAGGGCAGAGGCATCCCAAGATCGGGTGACTTTGCAGCTATTCGAGGTTCAGACAAGGACGTAAAGCTTTTCCCGTTCCTTCTTGACTTGAGCGGTCCAGCATTGAGCAGACACAAAATGGTGGTAGTGGTGGCCATTGAATTCCTAAAGAAATTCTTCGGCCTAATGGTTGTGGGTAATGTCAAGTGGGTAAAAGTCTTTGAAGATTTTGTTGTTTTAAATAATTTCCTGTGAATTCCTTGTATAGTTGTTGGTTCTGATAGTTTTTAGAGTTTATCTCTATGGTCCAATGGCATCTTTCAGTCCCAGAGTTTATAAATTTGATCCATAAAGTTTGGTAGTTTTGGGTGACTAGGGATTCCTATGTTTAGGGTTGGGGGCCGAACCCTTATGGAATTTTGGGTTGGTAGTTGGCTTGGATGGCGGGGTGGTGGTTTCTAGGTGGAGGGGTCTCATTGTCTTTGGCTGGTTGGGTCATGTTTTGACCATCTTCGGGGTGGTTTTTGGTAGTGGTGGTTGGGATGGGTTTGTTGGTAATCAATGGCAGAAGCTTTCCTGCGTTTGCAGACGATTATACCTTTTTTAATCTAATATATAAATCAATCTTGCAAATAAAAAAAAAAATCAATTTTAAATCAATTTTTTAGTTTAAATTCTATAAAATATTCAATTAGTTAGTTGTATTGTTTGTTATTGTTTAAATTATGATGTCATTGGTTTTTATTTTACGATTATAAATAAGGTTTTTATTTTAGGCAATGCATAAACAATAATGTGATCATCTTAGATCTAAAACATAAATCAAAAGGTATAGATATATAATTTTCAAAATTACATCTAAATTTGATCTTTAATAAAAACATAAACTAATATAATTTAATTAACCCCAGTCTAAATCCCAACCCTATTATTAACCCCAATCTTAAGCCTAACAATAACCCTAAGTGAACACTTATCCTAATTGAGCCTTAACCTTGATTTAGCCCAAACCCTAACCTTAACCCTAATTAAACTCTAGCCCTGATTGAAACCTAACCCTAATTAAACTCTAGCCCTGATTGAAACCTAACCCTAATTAAACTCTAGCCCTAATTGAACCCCAACCCTAACCTAAACCCTATTTGTTCCTAACCCTAGTATCTCACAAATACAAGATCAAGACCTTGCCAACTCTAGTAAACCTTATTGGATAGTGATAGAAGCTACCTTATCTTTCATTAAGGTAGAAAAAATTTGTTATACAACATGCCCCTTGAAAATTGGAGATAGGCACTACAAAATGAAGGTAAACATTAATGAAAATGGTTAGTGGTATTGTGGAAGATGTGATAAAACTTTCCCTGAATGTAATTATAAATATATACTTCAATGCAAAACAAGATGATGTTAAGTTTTCACACATTATACAAAAGGTCCTTTTCAATAGATAGATATTTACACTTCAAGTGAAAAAAGAGATCTATAATGATGAACAAAGGATTAAATGCACAGTCATACAAACAAAAAAGTTTGATTATTCATCTAAGAGCAAAGCTTTATTAGACTCAATTGCAAAGCTATAGTAACAATGCATTCAAACATTTGAAAAAAAAAATAGTGGATATATCTAAGTTAGTTAATGCCATTTTGTCATGATATACTTCTTTGATGTTGTCAATACTAAATCTAATGATTGATGAACATTTCTGCTTTTAAATTTATTGTTCTTGGTTGATTGTTGTTATAGACAAGTTGGTATGATTTCAAATTTCAATGTGTACCCTTATATATGGGAATTGAGATAAACAATGACACAAACAATAATGAAATCAAATTGATTGCTTTCCAAATTCATATTCATGAAAATGTAAGCATTTTTTCAAGTCAATAGGCATCTTGATAAAGATAACTCTCAATGTGTTTTACATATATTATTAATTAATATAGGTATGCTAGTTAATTAAATTATTAACTATATTTTATTTGTATTATATATTGAATTGTTAAAAGATGTAAAGATCTTAATACTAAATATATAGGAAAATGGTTAAAAAATTACATATTTTTCAAAAAATAAAATATATTGTGTAATTTAAAATACAAATTATATAATTCTTATAATATTTATATTATTATTTATTGAATATTTTATAGAATTTAAACTAAAAAATTAGCCTCCCCCTCTCGCTCTCCCTCTCTCCCCCTCTCTACATATATCTCCCTCTTCCCCATCTTCTATCTCTCCCTCCTCTACATATCTATCTCCCTTTCTTTGTCCCTCTCTCTATCTCTCCCCATCTCTCCCTAGTCTCTTGCTCCCTCCCTATACTATCTATCTTCATATCTCAACCTATTTATCCCTTTATCTTCCCATATATCTCTATATTTATGTCTTTCTCTTCCCATTTATCTATCTCTCCCTCTCTCTTTCTCTCTCTATCCCTCTCTCTCTCTCTCTCTATATATATATATATATATATATATATCCCCTCTATCTCCCTATCTCTCTATATATTTATTTCTCCCTCTATCTCTCTCTATATCTCTATCTATTTTTATCCCTTTTCCTCTCTCATTCTATATTCATCTCTAACTCTATCTACAAGGAGAGATACAAAGGTGAAGCATTGGACCTTCCCAAAGATCCACCAATCTCAACACTACTCCCAACTATTTTGAGCATTTAAGTACATATTGTTTGCTAGATTAGGAGGCATGTGTCAAAGCCCATATTTATTGATGCAAAATAGGTCCAAAGTCACAAATTTGATGTAGAGTTAGTTATAGTTTTGTACAAAATTTCAAGTGCCACATAGAGCAAAGATATTCTAGTTTTTATATCATCATGTCATCAAATTTGGCACTTCATCAAGATTGTATCTTCATCAACATTAACAAAAGAAAAGGTATGTACTTGAATCCCTTGCATTTAAATTTTTCTATATATATAAATATTTTAATATTTTCCCTCAAATCCATAATATATATATATATATATATATATATATTAGTGTGTATTTATTTATTGCAATAAATAATTAACCTAAGTAACACATTAAGAATTCTAAGGATTTGTGCTTGGAAAAAATGCATAACATTTTTTTTTGTTGGATGTCATGTTGTATAGTTTAGAAAAGCTCAAAATATGAATAGGATTTTAAGGCCATATATTATGGTAGCTTACAATGCAAAATAAGGAAGGAAATCTATTATCAATTTTAATCTACAATTTATTACCATATGAAAAATCACATGTAGTACTGTCTAAAATTAATTCTTGACATGTTAATTTTATAAAATACACTTACCATTCAATAAACTTCTCCCAAGAAAGAAACCCTAAGTGAACATTAATTGAACCCTAATTGTAGATTCATAACTCTAATCATAACCCTAAACCAACAATAATCCTAATCAAACTCTAACCCTAGCCTTAAAGTTATGATATAATCTAATTATCTCTCTTATCTAAATTTGGGTTGAATTATTTTTCCTTTATTTTTAATTGTATATATTTTTTGTTTATTAGATCTTAATTTATGAATATATGCAAATATAATTTTACTTCTACATTCATTTTATGGAATATTAGATCCATAGTTCGGATACTCGCCAGGACGCGGTGAGTCGCGCTCCGTGCGACCCTAGCTACGTCTTGGGAGCGCTGGCGCAGATGCAACGAACGCGTCAGATGTGCCGCGTCTAGCGAGTCCCAACCCCTAGATGCGGCCAGCGCAGCCAAGGCCAAAAAGGCCAAAAAAACACAAACTTAAGTTTTTTTATATATTTTTTTTACTTATATTTTCTCCTTAGCCCTAAAAGCAACCTCATTTCATTCATTTGGAAAAATAGGAGGAGAAGAGAGGGAAACCAACAAGTTGTTGAAGACAAATCTAGGGTCATATATCATTTGGGGAGCTTCATACCAGTAGGGAGGTGCATTGAGAGCTCATTACCAGTGATTGGGAGGAGTTTGTGTTGCATTCCAAGCCAAATCTAAGAGGTAAGTTTGATTTTAATTAATTTTTTTGTGTTTTTTTAACAAATAATTTATTGTAATTTGTAAAATCATTATTTTTTTGAGTTTGCATTTTTTTTTTACAAACCCTACTTGCAACTTAAATAATTTTAGAAACCCTACTTTTGCAGCCACATTCATTTGCAAATCAAACCATATTATTATTTTCACAATGTCTCAAACCCTAGTCAGAAAAGACCCTTCTTGGAAACATGCTGAAATCTTTCCTGGAATGAAAAGAGGAGACACAAAATGTAACTACTGCAAAATAATATATCATGGAGGCATAAATAGATTAAAATACCATCTTGCATGCATACCCGCCCATGATGCAGTGGGTTGCCCTAGAGCACCTCTTGAGTTTGTCTGTGAAGTGCAGGTGCAATTAGAAACTTTTGAAATGCAAAAAGAGAAGAAAAAGAAATAGAAGCAGGAGTTGGTGAGTGTTGGAGTTGAATAGGGACTTAGTGTTGTTGGAGATTCTTCTTCCATTCCTCCATACCGTCCTAGTGCTAGTGCTTGTGGTAGTGCTTTTTTTTTTGCATTAGCTATGCCTATACATACTCCTAGTGCTAGTGGTGCTGCTACTACTAGTGGTAGTGGCTGTATTAGCATTGTCCCTAGAGTTCGTAAATTTAGGGTGGACTCATATTTTGTACCACGCACTACTCCTGGTTCCCAACCGTCGCTTGAGAGCATGGGTTGGAACAAGGACGCACATGATGCAGCAAAAAAGAAAATTAAAAACTTTTGGTACTACTGCACCATTCCATTCCATGTAGCCAGGTAATTCTTTTTCGTTTAATTGTTTTAAAATTTATATTTAAATTTTAGAATCTAGATGTATCTCATTATCAAATTCAAATTTAAAGTAAAAAATTAAAACTTTTTCATTTTACAATACTTATGTAACTTATTAATTTATTTATGACATGTTTTAGGTCACCTTTCTGGCAAAACATGGTTGATACCATAACCATATGTGGGGTGGGGTTCAAAGCCCCTAGTGAAGATGAATTAAAGGGCCCACTTTTGACTCAAAAGGTGGCAGATGTGAAAGCACAATTAGAGGAGCAACGCAAGCAGTGGAGGATGATTGGTTGCACCATCATAACTGATGGTTGGACCGATAGGAGAAATAGGATGCTGCTTAATTTCCTAGTTTCCTCTGGAGGTAATTGTACTTCCCTCGATGCATTGAAATCTGAATTTGATTTAGTGATTAATAATTTAATATGGCTGATTCATGTTTTTTAATTTATTGAATAATTGGTTTTGCTTTTTTTTTCAAGTGACACAGTCTTCATGAAGTCCATTGATACTTCTGCCCAATTCAAAAATGCCACATACTTGTGTAAGGCTATAGAGGAGGTGATAGTTGATGTGGGGAAAGAGAATGTAATGCAAGTGGTGACAGATAATGCAACAAATTATGTTGCTGCTGGTAGATTATTGATGGAGAGGCACCCTATTATATTTTGGACTCCATGTGCTGCCCATTGCATTGACCTCATGTTGGAGGATCTTGGTAAGCTCCCATGGATCAAAACATGTGTGAAAGCAGCAAAAAACATATGCAAATTTGTATACAATCACACATGGGTACTTAACCTTATGAGGCAATACACGGGGTTGAGGGAGTTGTCTCGTCCTGGCATCACCAAGTTTGCAACAAATTTTATCATGATGCAATCCTTGATTCAGTTAAGGGCAGCTTTAAGGCGCATGTTTACTAGTGAGGAGTGGTCTTCCTTATCCTTTTCTACAAGCACTACAGCAATTGTTGTGGCTAATTGCATTTTTCATGAGCAAGGGTTTTGGACACCAATGGACGAGATTGTGAAGGTAAAATTTAATTATTTATTATGTTTTAATTTTTAATCATATCTTACTTTTATTTGTTTATTTTCATTCACACTTATTTGTGAAACATGTTTGCACTTTGCAGTTTACTGAGCCCTTGCTAGTTCTCCTACGAGCTGCAGATGGGGAGAAGCCCACAATGGGCTACACATATGAGGGCATGGATAGGGCCAAAGAGGCCATTAGATCAGTCTACAGTGGAGTTGAGGAGAAGTATCGTCCCATTTGGGATATCATTGATAGGAGATGGAAAAACCAACTTCATAGGCCCATCCATGCAACCGCATGTTTCCTAAATCCGACCTTCCAATTTCATTGTGATCTCCGTGTAGATAGAGAAATTCTTAGTGGGCTCTACACGATGATAGAGTGGATGTTGCCCGCTATTACTATGCAGGTGGTCCAGGAGATAGATGCCTTCACTAAGGCACAAGGAGACTTCTTTGTATGTCAAATGTGCAAAGATAATAGGACAACATTACTGCCAGGTAAAAATATATTTAAGGGCATAATTTTCATCATTTTATATTATAATTTATTATTAAATGTTGAACTTGAAGTTGAAACTTGAAATGAGATTGATTTTGTTTCTTTTTCTCATCTCAGATAGTTGGTGGCATATGTTTGGTTCTGATACACTGATCCTGCAAAATATTGACATTCGTATATTAAGCCAACCATGTAGTTCATTTGGTTGTGAGCGCAATTGGAGTATGTTTGAGCACATACACTCCAAGAAGTGCAATAGATTGAAAATGGAGAGGATGAATGACTTGGTATATGTTCATTACAACCTTCAGCTCAAATACAGTAAGCTTTTTTACCACGACAAAACCCTGATCAGTCTAGAGGAGGTTGATCCACAGTTTGAGTGGATCACTGAGGCTACAGATGCAGTCTTTAGTGATGAGGACCTTGATTGGGTGGACCAGGTAGAGAGAGAGGTTGAGGTTGTAGCCATGGCTGAGGAGGAGGTAGAGCATGAGGAGACATAGCTGCTATCGATGAGAGTAGCATGGAGAGTCAAACACAGGTAGAGACTATGGTTGTAGCTGCAACATCATCCAGGACCCTTAGATGCCTTCGTAGGAAGGATGTTGGCTCCACTATGCCATAGGGCATAGAGTCATAGACTTATAGCTATTGTTTTACTTTTGATATTTCATATTTGTATGGAACATTTGATGTCATGGATTTCATATTCCATGAGTTTTGTATACATTTGACTAATTTTACATATCTAAGTATGTTATTTCCTTCAGCAGCACTACTACAATTTGTGTACTTTATACTTATGTAATCATTGTATACTTGTGCATGAGATCAAATTTGATTTTATTTGTGTTGTATTCAATAAAGGGTGCTTGAAACAAGTTTTAAATCTTTAAAAATCTCTAAATTTCTAGGGTTTTTTCAACTTTTTTTCATTTTTCCGTGTCTGCGCCGCGTCCGAGTCTCGAGTCGCTTAGTCACATGCCGAGTTGCCCTCGAGGAGTCCAAGCCGCGTTCAAGTCTTGTTACTATGATTAGATCAATCTCACACATATAAATATGAAACCTCAAAATTTTAAAATAATATTCAAGTTTTCCCACTTCAATTTATCATTTATGTTATTTGAATTAAAATATTTTAAATCATACTCTTAATTCATCTAAAAAAGAAAAACAAATTGATATATAATTTTACATTAAATACATTTTAACTTATTTTCTTGGATTGTATAAATATCTTTCTTTATTTACATTTGGACTATTTATTTACAATATATAGTATAAATATGTGGTAAGACTGGGTATTATCATCACGATTGAGTGTGCCCTCTCCCCTAATAATTTTTTTTATTTTGCACCTTGCACGACTACTGGGCTCTCTCCCCTAATAAATGTTTTTTTATTTTGCAGAGGGGCAAGTTCACATGGTCGTAGATCAATCATCGTGTGATCTCAGTCGTTCCCCGCCATCCCGCAATGACCCCACCAGTTGATCACAATATCACGGGTGAGCGCCACATGTCTCATCCGGTGAAGCCAAAGGAATGATAAATACTTTAATGGGTATTTAATACATTATGCCATGGGTTACTAAAGCAGTTATAAGATGCACGTGTTTTAAATCAATGGAGATGTTATAATCCTGGTAGAAAGGTGCTTGATGGTTAATAACAAGGTTGGCGAATGTGTTGAACGAACATGATTGTTGATGGTTGAGATCCACGGTTTCCCACCATTGCATGATCAAAAGTTGTGAGTTCTTTATTGATCGCGCTATCACTGGTGGGCGCCATGTGTCTCATCCAGTGAAGCCGAAGGAATGATAAATACTTTGATGCATCTTTAATACATTATGCCATGGGTTATATTTATTAATGTCTTAATATTAGTTTATAAATTAAACATTAATTATAAATATTTTAAAATCAATTAAGTATTTCAATCTAAAATTTTAATATTTGACATTACAAATAAAATTAAACTAAATTCTAATTTTTAAAATCCATAAAATATTTATTATCTATTTAGTTTTACTAATTATCTAATACAATTAAATTAAATTAAATTAAATATTCATTTTATATTAATTAAACAATTATTAATTAGAATTTTAGAATAAATTAACAAATAAGATCTATATAAAATCAACTTTTCTATTTTTTTCTTTGTGTCCAAATCATTTAATTTTCAGAAATTATACTAAATTCTAGATATCATAATTAAACACAAAACTTTATTCTATTCTAATCCTAACCCTAGTTAAACCTTAACCCTATTTGGACTCTAACCCTTACCCTAATTGAACACTAAATCTAATTGTAATTGACCACTAAGCATAATTGAATTCTACCCCTAACCCTAACCCTAACTCTAACTAAACCCTAAACCTAACTCTAATCAAACCCTAACCCAAACCTACTTGATTCATAATCCCAACCCTAACCCAAACCCTAATTGAACTTTAAAACTAACCTTAATGAAGTATTAACCCTAATTGGACATTTATTGAACACTAGTCCTAATTGTACCATAACCCTAACTTTGAACTACAGTTGAACTCTAATCCTAACCCTAACATTGATTCTTATCCTAATTGAACCTTAACCCCAACCCTAACCTTAACCTTAACCCTATTTGAACTCTTATTGAATTCATAACCTTAATTAAACCCCAACCTCATCCTCAATCCTAACCCAAATTGAACATTAATTGAACCCTAAACCTAACCCTAAGTGAACACTAATCCTAATTGAACTCTAACTTTTTTGTTGAAAATATTAAAGTGCCTTAGATTTTCCCATTCATCGTCATTTATCATTCAATTCCTAATATAACTCCAAAAATTTATACTTTTATAATGTTTTAATACACATGACCTAATATTAAGGGTTTAGAGTTTAAGGGTTAAGGGTTTAGGGTTGAGGGGAGAGACAAAGAGGGAGTGAGTGAGTGAGTGACCCATTTACATATTATTCTTTTATTCTTCGTCAGTTAAACATTTAGTTACCCATTTACCGTTAGCAGGAATGACCCAAGAATTTAATAGAATGGACTACTCATATAATACCTTTCATTATGGAGCTCAATTCTTTGATATATTACTACTTATCAAATCCTTTGTAAATAATTGTAAACTTATGACTCCATTTAAGCATTTAATTAATTTTCTTGAATCAAAGCAAAAACATAAACACACAATTGAACAAATTCTCAAAAGAAGAATGACAACATCATTAACATTTCATTCAAAATTCACTCAAATCCACATAAGGAGAGAAAATATATTAGAATTATACGTTTATTCATAATTATAAGTTGTATCTGCATGCAATTTAAGATAATTTGCATATATTCATCCAAAACTCAAAATAGGCTATCTATTCTATTATGTCTGCTTGGGGTTTTAACAACCAATGGCACCATAGATATCACTTCCTCATTAGACGACATATATCTTTCTACCCATATATTCAACTCAAAACCTAGCTAGAGCTTTTCATCAGTTCTCTCCCTACAAATGAGCCTTGAATTCCCTTTATATGACAAGGGAGCAACAAGCTTCGGGTTCAAATGTAATTTCACCACAAATTTTCATTTGAACAAAATCTCCATTGCATTTGGTTTTCATTTCAAAACTTCCCACATGTTGAATCTGCAAAATATAGTGCATGAACTAGGGAAAGCTAAAAGAAAAGGGAACACAAATTTTCATCAAAATCCCCTTTCTCGCTATCCATGCAAAAAAACTAGGCAACCAAATTTCCACGAAGGCACCACAACAACTTCTTATTTACCCGCCACCCTGCCCTTACCAACACTCAGACCCCGATATACATGCCCACTTATAGTTGTTGCCCAATATGGTAGACTTTCAACCTCCTCTTCTTTCTTGTCCTTGCCCAATACGGTTCCAGTCAGTCCACTTAGGGTTTTAACAGCCAATGGTACCACAACTATCACTTCCTCATCATCAGAAGGTAGACCATGATTGAAGAGAGGTAAATATCGATAGTAGTCGGAGTCAGTATCGGTTACATCATCAAAATTGTTGCTCGTAAGGTCTATGGGTGAGTGTTGGCATCCAGAGGAGCCATGTCCATACCTTATTTTCCTATCGACACTAGTAATAGAGGACACCGACTAATTTCCTTTTCCATCTACCAGTTGAGTAGCAACGTCCTATAATTGCAACCTTCTACTGCATCTAGTGGGCACAAGCCTAGGCTTGTCAACCAAAGCACCTTCCTAAATAGCATGACCGAGCTTTTGTGAGCTCAAACGAATAGACCTCCTTACTGAATTACTCATTTTCTCTTCTCAGAAAAGCACTCAAACTTGATTAGACTCAACCCACAAAGTGCTCTAACTGCTACAAGAATGACATTATTAGCAGTTAATTCCTCTTGTATTTATTGTGCAAGGTAATGGCAACCTTCATCAATGCTTAGTAAAAATGCATGTGCAAACATGGCAATTTGGCGGCATGTGTACTATCACCGTTTAACTAGAGTTGCATGAGAATCCAAAGATCACCCTTCATGATTTCCAACAACAACATCTTCACATAGATTGAGATCGATGTGACTACACAAGCAAGGAATAATTCATTAATGCTTCACTAGTTGTACAATAAAATGACCACCATGTGTCATTTTCCAACTTTGAATACTGCCCGTTGATCTCCTAAAGAGTTGGTAGATCAAATAGTTTATCTCGAGCTAACTCAGTTTGACATCCAATGAAGCATCGTTCACCTTCCTCATGACCAATAACATTAATCCATCTCAAAAACCAACTACCATGTCAGCAGGTCCCATGCACTTTGCAAATTGAATGGCTGGAGCTACGCATCGCAATCTCATTGACCTCGTGACTTTTAACCAACCTTCATCTTCCTCCTACGAGCTAGCAGGGAACAACAGAGATTTACATTAGCTTTGGATCTTGGTTGTCGATCTAAAACCACAAGTTATGAGCTCAATAGTGAAGATTGGGCCCCACATTCCATACAGGACACACATTTTCCTTTTACTGACCTCGCGCCAAATAATAGGGTGACACCTTAGGTTTGCAAGTTGGTGGGGTACGATCAAGATCTTCTCCCATATCTTTGAATCTAAAAATCCTACACATTGTACAATTAGTATTTAATGAAAGGCTTTGGCTAAGCCATCGGTGACATGACCACTAGGGTTAATGGCTTAGGCTTACGTCACCAGATTAAAATTAAAACCCAACTTTGATTTTAATACTTTATTTCCTCTGCAAGGTTTTATTTCCTAAGTCTTAGTTGGCCCTGTGTTTCATCTTTTAGAAAACAATTTATGTTGTTGTTTGTCATCCACCTAGTAATGCCCACTTCTCCTTTTAATGAATGTTTAATTTTCCAAGGGTTGATTTAGTGTTGTCGTTGATCTATTTCCTATAGATATCAACGGTGCTCGTCATCCCATGATCAGGAATTGAAGGATCACAAAATCATGAGCGAACACCACGTGTTCTATCTGGGGGATCAAATTTGCGCTATCGCTAACCAAATACCATTTGATCTGAGTCATTCCCCACCATCCTACAATGGTGCTTGGGTTGATTGTGAAATCGCGGGCGGGCGCCACATGTCTCATCCAATGAAGCCTAAAGAGTAAAGGAAACACTAGCCGACTTTAAATGTATTAAGGGGTGGATTACTAAAGTGTTCTCGAGACACACATGTTCTAAATCGACGGATATGTTATAATCTCGCTGGAAAAGTTGCTTGAAGGTTAACAACATGGCTGGCGACTATGTTAAAGGAATGAGATCATTGATGCTCAGGATCAATGGTTGCCCGCCATCGCACGATCAGTATTTTTAGGATTGCGATATCACAGGCAATCGCCACGTGGACTTCCTTCATAGTGTATGGTAAGGTGGGCCCCTTATCATCATGTTGCCGATTGTGTCAGCTTGTTTTGAAGGTGGTCGTTGATGATTTGATCAAGCTGAAGAATCGACAACTCAAATTTAAATCTGCATCAAATATGGTTGGAGACATTCGTGCAGCGCAAAATTGAGCTTTAATGGCGGATGAGACACTTGCTGGCATGATTTGATCGACAATAAAATCAATTTTCCTGCTTGGTCTTTATCACAAAGCATTCAACTATTTTGTGGAGCAGTTTCAAAGCTGAAGGTAGAATTGCGAGTTTCTGCAACCAGAATTTGGGATTTCTATGAACAGAGCCATGAGTTTATTTTATGTGCATCCTAGTCATTTTGCATTTGAATTTGGGAAAGAATTAGCTGGATGTGCTATGAGCTTGTTGATGAATGTGTTAGGGCTATAGTTTAATTATAGTTGTGAGAAATTGTAGTGTTTTCTCCTATAATTTTCTATCTCTAGTTAGTCCTAGCTATCTGAATTATAACATTGTAAAGAAGCCCTAGTTTGTCTAAGATGGCACCACCCAAGCAACATTCTAACTAGACTGAATATTTGAAACAAAACTTGTATGATGATTTCCTGGATCAATTGCCCTTGTCAATGAATGATAAGAGGAAGGGATTGGTCCTAATGCGAGGGAAAATCCTGGGGGAAGGGTTAGTGCATAATTGCTCCAACATTGTCGATACTAGGGTTCCCCTCACTGGCTTGGAATTGTTCAGATTTTGGTACAAACAGAGGAATTTTCCTCACCCTTTTTCAAATGGATGGATGTATGATATGAGGAAGCTGGTGGTACCAAATGTATTCCCTAATTTAGACCTGCTTATGGTAGTGGCTGCAAGATATGACCCTGTTACACAAATAATCAGGGACAATGATGGAAAGGTTCTAGAGCATTAACAGAGAAGAGGTCCAACATATTTTTGACTTGACTGAACTGAGAGAAGACTTGGTTCCTATCAACCTTGAGGAAATGAAGCAAGAGTATGCAAAGCTAAAATCTTTTTTTAGAGCAAGGTTGCTTCCACCTCATCTGGCTAAGGCAAGAGGTTCAAAATTTTATATTAGCCCCAGTGACCAAGAACCTTTCAAATTAAATTGTTTTGCAAAACATTTCCTAGCCACTTTCTATTCTTTATGTCAAATTTTGAGTTTCAATCCTAGTATGGTAATTCCCATTGCTTATATGTTCATGGGGGTGCAAATGAAACACCCTAACTTCTCTGTGACCTATGACTTTGCTTCTTTCTTGGCTAAGATGATGCGTGAAAGGTTGTCAAAGCTGCAAAACAATGATATCGACACTCAATTATTTTGGTATTCTATGCTAATGCATATGTTTTTGTTTAAGAATGTTGAATTTTTCTCTGAGAGGATGAAATTAAGGCAATCAGTTGATGGAGAAAGATTGTTAGTACAGATATGGGCTGCGGATTTATCTTGTAATAAGGAAAGTAGTAGTTATGTGCAATTTGATAATTGTTTTGCTTCCAGATTAAGGGCTAGATTAATGGTGAATATACCTAAGATCCCTAAGGAATTACATGATTTCCAGAATTGAAGGCTTACCATAATTGGGGTAACATTATCCCATACCCAGTCAGCACTATCTTGAAAGTATATGGTTTTCATGGAACCCCTCATATACTGCCATACAATGTGCCACCAAGAGTGGAATTTGTAGAAGTTATGTGGTAGATAGGTTGTATTCATGAGGAAAACCTCACTAGAAGGGGTAAGGGAACATTTTTCCCAAATTATACAGTGGTGTCTGATTTTTTATTTCCAAAGGGAGGTTGGATGCATTTTGATAATTTATTTCATGATTACCATTTGAGTTGTGGACCAAAGTGACATCATGATCCTAAGGGTTTCTTTTCTCTTTTCAGACAAAGAATAAAAGCTGGAAATTTTTTGCATGAGTTCAATTTCCTTGAAGACTTGATTAGAAATGAATTTGATTTGAATAGACAGGAGTTGAACAAGGAGAAATGGATAGCTTATGGTAAGCTACTAGATGTTGTGCACAAAATGGATCCAAAATATGATCAACTATTGGAGTTTAGTCCCCACCATAAGAAAATTGATTTTCTGATGGGAAACTTCAAGGAAATTATGGGCACATTGAGAAAAAAAAAGGTAAATTTATAATTGAGTCTAGGTGTACAAGAGCAAGGCGTCAAACCAATTGAAACAAGGCCAGCATACCAACCTACGGAGAGGTGTCCCATTTATAGGAAGAAAAAGGATAGTAGCGATGATGAAGAAGAAGTGGACAAAAAAGGAAAACAAATTATGAAAGTGCCTCCACAACCAAGTCCAAAATTCAAAGTGCCTAGGGCAATCAAAATTATTGATTTAGAATCATCATTGGAAGACAACCCCTCATCACCACCATCCGAACCAAGCCCTAAGAGGCAAAGAATTGATCAACCACAGGAGGATTTGATGGATGAGATTATTGTTACTAATCAAGACATGCAAGTTGGTATGCCTTCCCCTCTTAAGCCAGCTGAAATAGTTTTATCTTATTTAGATATGAAAGGTAAAAGTGTACAAGATGCAAGAATGGAGGCATGCAAGGAGTTTCTAGATAACAATACATTTGTAAAAACTCTTGTATTCTTGCAATTAGTATGGAGGATGAAGTTTGAAGAGTATCAAGATAAATGTAGGTAGAGAAGATAACTAAGGCTTGACAGGTCAGACCATGAGAATGATGAAGAGGTAAAAGCTTAATTAATGGAAGAATTCAAGAACATCACTCCTAAAGAAGGAAGAAAATTGGTGAGTCAGGTTGGTGTATTAATTCTGCCTGAATGGGACATTGTAGATGCGGTAGTCTTTAATGCTATTATGAAGTCTAAGAATCTCTTTCAAGACTCTGAAGAAGAGGTCAAGGCAGCATTGTAAAACTCTGCTTTCAGTGAGGAATATGAAACTCTATAAATTTGGGCATTGGCCCCACAAGGGAGAAAACTATATGTTTCCGATATTAATCCAAATTTCAAGGGAGAATTGATAATAAAGAGAGCTTCAGAAACATCAACCATTGAGGCCACTAATTTGACTAGGAATGTGGCCAAATTGGCCCAAAAGACTGCTGAAAGGGAGGAAGCTGAAAGGAAGAGCTTAATGGAAAAATATAACCTTTTGATTGAGGATTACAACAAGATGCAAAAAAAAAATGTTGAGTTGCAAACTGAAGTGGAGATTTTAGGTATAAGTAGATTGGGGAGACATCAAGTGCTCCAGGAACCAGTACATTACCTTCCATAGCAGAGTCAGTGCCTCTTGCTTCTCCAATTGTTTCCACACCAGGATCTCCTAGTCAGAATCTTGTCCTCACCCTTTCTTTAGAGGAAGTTGAAGAATAAACAGAGTGCTCTATTGATCCTACAAAGAAGCGGCTCTTGCAAAAATTTGATGAATTGTAGGCATCATTAAAGAAAAGTGATGAGGGATCTCTCTTAAAGTAAAAGGAAATTGTTATTACTATTTTGAGGCATTTAAATGAAAAGTTTGATAGAAAATTGCTATCTATACATTCTTTGTATTCTTTGTTGTTAGCAACAATAAAGTAGTGATACCAATAATTGAAAATTGGATCCCTAGGGCCAGTGATCTGGATATCATGTATAAGGCCTCAAGGTTTGATATGAATAATAAGCCCCAATCATTAAAGCCTACTCATGTGTTACTAAAATAATTTCAAGGTTTTCAGACCTTACCAGATGACTTGAGTAGGAAGATTAGGGAGTTGGTGAAGAATTTCAATTATTGGGGTAACACATTGTTACCCGATATAATTGATGAGCAGGGGAAAATCAGGTCATTTCAACAATGACAGGATCAAGCAAGTAAGCAAGTGAGGCCATCAATGATCAAATCAATTCAATTTGTGATGACTCAGATTATGATTTTTTGGTGAGCTATATGGACAAAATCATTAGTACCAGCTCATTTTTGGAATCTTTTGAAAGGGATGTGAATCAAGTAGCAGTAAAATACACACCTTATAATACCAAGGTGGATGAGGTAATTAATTTTGATTGGCTGACTGATGATGAGTACTAGAATTGGGTAACTAAATATTTGACTGAGGAGGAGTAAAAAGAGTGAACTACTAACAGGTGGCAAATTAGATGTTGCGGTTGCAACGGTTCTAGTTTTGTGTTGATGGCTTTCTCAGTGCAGTTTTCTTGTGGTTTTTTGTATCAATGTTCCTCAGTTGATATGATGAACAAGAATATTTTTCAAGGTGGTGGTTGTTGTAACAAATTTTGGAATATCACCAGGTGCCACAATTGATTGGTGACAGGTGTACTTTCTGGCCCGGTGCTTGTTTGCTCCTTCATTTTCTATAAGAAGAATTTTAAGGCCAAAAGTATGAGTTAGCAAGTTAGATAATTTTTGTCGAGTCTAGGTGAAGTTGCAGAGCGAATTATAAAGTACGATGGTTTTAGAGAAATGAAATTTAGGTTTTGAGTCATTCTATAACAGGTTTTGAGTTCATAGAGATTTAATGTTGTATAACAGTACTAGCATTTGAGTTGAAATGAAAATTCGAGCTCATGTCTCTTCATTATACATGCATATCTGAACTTTGAATGAAATAACTAAAGGTTGTTTTATCCATCTCACTGTTGTCATGTGTATGATTCTATTTTAGCTTTAATTCAAGGAATTAATTAAAATGCTTGAATGAGATTATAGGTGGATATGTGTTGTATAAGGATTTGATAAGTAGTCCTGGATTAGAATGCATACTGATGAAATTGTAATGCAATATTGTCAAGGATCTTGTATGCGATGTATTAAATCTGTTATAAACCTCTAGATGTTTATGAATTTGACTCTTGCAATGGATATATGGCACAGATCTAAGTTGTAATTATTAGTGTAGTTCAGTATTTATTTTTCTTTGCCTAGAGCTTGCTACAAATTATAAATCATTGACTATCTTATACAATGGATTTTGTTTAGTTATCTCACGCTCCAGATAGTTGATATTGTCTATGAACAACCAATTCTAGTTGATATTTTCTTATTGTGTTGAGCTATTAAGTGAGATCATCTGCTATTGTTAATGTTGTTTATAATACTAGTGCAGAGGTTGTAAACACATTAAGGGATCACCCTCCCAGGTCTTGCAGAGCCCGAAGTGTAGGAGGTTTTTAAAGTCCTCGTCAATTGGTCTAGGTCCTTCAAGCTACCTTCAATTGGAATTGGAAATTCCATAGGTACATAACAAGAGAAACCTGGTTACATTGTAAAAAGAACCAACATACATGTCAACCACTAAAAAACACCTCTACAACTGACTTTTTAATGTTTTATGATCACATGAAACATAAAACACACTAATTTCAAGGTTGTTAACATCACTATTGAAACATTTTAATTTTTTGACCTTTCAAACATTAAAAAGTAAATCATTAAATTAATTATGTAATGGCATAAAAATTTAAAAAATCATGAATTAATTATGTAACCACATAAGTCAAATATAATTCTATCAAGAAATTAATATCAAATAGATAATATAATTGCATAACTTATACATTTCAATGTCATTGATCTTCTTCTTCATCCAACTCTTTGTCTGTATCATCTAATCCAGATTCGACATTATAAGGATTGGTCATATCATCATCATCGTCATTGATATCAGTTTTGATAATGTCATTATCCACACTGATATCATCTTCATAAACATTAACTCCTACATCATCATGATCTAGTTTCTCCTCTTTGACATCTTCGTCAGGAATATCATCAACTAACTGTTGATCCTGATCATCATCTACATCATCTTCTAGTTTTTCAGTATCTTCTTCCACCACATTATACTTTACCGACCTTCCTCTTGGATCATGTCTAACAACAAATGACCAACCCGGTTTACCTGGTACCTCTAAGTAAAATACCTGCTCACATTGGCTTGGAAGAACATAAGGCTCATTTCCAACTCGCTTGATCAACCTTGTATTAACGATGGTAAATCCATTATCATGTTCAATAACAGTTCTCTCAGGATCATTTTCATTCAATTGTAGCCTGTACCATAGGACGATGAAAAATAATAATCTGAAGGACTTAAAGTCACACTCAAGTATATCATCCAAAATCTCATAGTATCGATTTTCTGAGACTTTTGGATGTATGTCGCTTCTAAATAAAACATTAGTTACCTGAAAGACTACAGTTATACCAAAATCACAAGTTTTCTTCATGTCATCCAACATTTTGATTCAAAATTTACGACCATTGCACCACATAGCCTTGTGGTGTTTCACCTGCAATATGTCAAACATGTAAAAATTATTGCAATATCGTTAGTTGATAAACATATTTATTCTTGGCCAAATTTATGCAAAGAAAACAATTTCAACATATATATACATAAATATAGTTGAAAATAATTAAATAATATGGGTGATTAATATATTTATACGTATTTTTTATCTCTTAAACCATATGCTAAATCAATTTCCCTTTGTGTAACATTGGAATCTACATTACGATGAGCTTCTTTAACCAATGAATCCACACCTTCCCATGTTAATGTGCGACCAAATTGTTGACATCATTCAATCCATACCGTCATCCAATCAAGATTGTTGGCGACGTACAAATGTAGTGCATCCCACTCTTGACCAATTGTATCAAAAAAATTGAAATTTACAAACGACGAATAATTAGTTAAATACCACAATATACAACCTTAATTTATCATTGATGTATATTGAAGATTAAAAATTAAATAAGTACAATATACATAAAAACCATATGTAAAATGTATTCCAATTAATCTCCAACCATCTTATAATTACCTCTCACTTTCCTCAATCCACCTTTCCCCATCAGGTACTCCCTTCAAATTTCTTAATGGAGTTGGGATCCCAAATGTGATCTACATGGATCTTTGATGCAAACTTAGTAAGATATTCACTAATGTACACCATGGTCTGGTATACCATATATCCCTCCACCATAGAACCCTCAGGATGTGCTCTTTGTCTAACCAAATCCTTCAAAATTTTCAAGTGTCTCTCAACCATCCACATTGACCTTGTGTGTACAGGTCCACACAGTTCAATCTCCTCAACTTGGTGTATGAGGTAGTGTTCTTGTGCATTGAAAAATGTTGAAGGTAGAAACTTTTGCATTTCATACATTAGACGAGGGATTTTTCTCTTCCAATAATTTATATCTTCTTTATGGATTTCTTTAGATGACAGCCATCTACAAGTGATTCAAGGTGCAAATATATTAACAAGATTTAACAAAAATATACAGTATATTACATAACAAGTAAAAAAAATAGAAATTATAAGATGTATACAACGAATTGAACAAATCTCGCTACCTACCTCATATATTTTCCAAGATCATATATAACTTGCTTGCCATTGTTGTCAAAGTTGTCTGGGAGAGATAAAGGTAGAATGTACTGCAACAATTATAAAATGATCTTTTCATTATTTTTCCAAAAGTAGTAAACACAATACACTAAAAAGTACATGCATTATACAAGTGTATATAATATACTAGAATAATTACCTTAATCAAGGTATGCCAATCATACATTTTCATCCCTGACCCAAATTCTCCTTTCTTTGTTATTATATTGTTTATGTTCGCAGCGAATCCTATGGGAAATCAATTTTTTCGTATGAATTCTTTAATAGTATTACTTTGCTGCTTTGTTAATAACCAAGGAAGGGCACTTATATTAATTTGGTCTCCATCGCTATTTAATTGAATGACATTTTTCATTGCATGATTGGCTTCCTGAATGTCACTACAAATTTTGACATTTTTTTTCTTTGTCACGCCTTCCGTCCAATATTTCTCACAATGTTTCTGTTATATTTTTTTCGATATGCATTGTATCAAACAAATGCACAATTTGTAGCTGCTCATAGTAGGGCAACCTACTAAATTATCTGGGATAACTTTTCAGTCCCTGTGGAAGCCAGCCATTAATGCCTTAACAACCTTCATGAAGCGTATAAGTTAAAAAAATTAACAATGACAATCATTTTCAATTACAACATGAGTAAACACAACGCAATATAAAAATATAAATTCAAAACATATCATTTATGATAGATAAACAATTTGATCCGATGTATAAACTTGATGATTAATTCTATTATATTCCAACTTCCATAGGTGAGGTGTCATTCTTCATGGTTTTGATGTAGTCTCATCTTTCCCATTGAAAAGATGTTTTTCAATAGTTTGATACTTATGATTTCTATGAAGTGCCTATGCTCATCAAAAACCTACTTTCCTAAACTTGTTGAACAATGAGATTTCATCTTTGGACCACAAATTGGACATGCAAATTTTCCCTTTGTTTGAAGACATGCAAGATCATATATAATTGGATTAAATATGTCAATTTTTATAATTATATATAATGAATAGATTATTTTAAAAACATGCATGATATCTACTTCATCAAATTAATTATTGTTCAAGTGCAGTCAAATGTTATAACATACCACAAAAATGTGTTAGCCCTAGGGCATCATGAATTGTCCATACAAGCATTGCATGGAATTGAAATTGTCTTTGTCCTATTGGTCTAGAAACGTCATGCATAGTGACACCATTCCATAACTTTAGTAACTCATCGATAAGAGGCTCGATATAAACATTCATATCTTTAACTTCGTACTTACCTAGTTGAATGAACATAAACATTACATAATTATTATAACCATTTTACTGCAATATATATAAATTATTGTACATGACTATTGAATGAAAAAAATATAAGTCATTATGCAACAAATAAGACAAATGAGATGCTACTACGTTAAAGAAAATTGATGTAAACAAATACCTGGAACAATCATTGACAACATTATGTACTCCCTCTTTATTGACATCCATGGAGGAATGTTATTGTTGATAACAAAAATAGGCCACACTGAGTAAATAGATCTCAGCTCTCCAAATGGATTGACATTGTCCGCTCCCAATGAAAGTCTGAGATTACGAGGCTCTTCTTTAAAGTGTGGTCATTTTTCCTCCATGTCCCTAAATGCAGAACTAGTCGTAGGCATTCGAAGAATGCCATCTCCACTTCTATTATGTGCATAGTAATCCATAAATTGTGCTAAGATTTCGCACCTAAATAATCGTTGCGTATGTGAAATAATGGGAATATAACAAAGAACCTTGCGAGACACCTTTTTTGCTAGTTTATTTGTTCGATATCTACTGATATGACATTCCATGCATTCTATTGAAAATTCCTGTTGTTTATGATATATAATATGATCATTGGTACATGCATCTATTGTTTGATACTCCATTTCGATATCTTTTGTAATGGCACATAAATCTCGGTATGAGTGAGGTAAAATATTTGATGGTGGTAACAAAAATTCACCAATCAATATACAACAAAAAATATTTTTTTCATATAAAGAATATTAATAGTACATATTTCATCCTTTATTTACTAGTGACGAACTAACAACAATTAAAATAGATGAAAAAATATGACATATATGACATACCTTAACATCCATGAGATTGCTATGTTTGATAAACCATTCATAACCTTCAAGTTCAACAACAACAATACGGTAGAGAGAAGAGTTGTTTGGGAGCCTTCATAAAGGGGCTCGTATGCCTTCTCAAGTATAGGTAAATCATGAACATCATCAAAGTCATCTTGATCATCATGATCAGCTCTGCTACTAAATGTGTCATGAATCAGTGTATTTGTACCATCATCTTCAACTATATTTTCTGGCGCATGATCATTTTCTTCCATAGGATCATTAACTTCATCTTTGATATTCACAACTCCATGTTCGTCCACTTGCAAAACCACATTCTCTGGACCGTAATAATCCATATCATTTTCCTTAGGGTGCCCCACCTTTATAATAATGATAGACACAAATAAAACATGATCATGATCAAGTGATATATATATATATATATATAATGTTAAAACGATATAAACATTTACAAATTCAATCAATATAAACACATATAATGAACAACTTACCAATGGACGATAATTATGCCCCCCTTCAATGTGACCATGCTGCCTACAATGTTTCTCATCTGTTATGATTAAAATTTGTCTCGTCTTTAAGCCCTTGCAATTATTGCAAGGACAATAACATTTCCTATCACCCTTTCTTTTCAATCTAGCCCACAATCTATCAAGTGTCTCTTCATTTTGTTATGGAATAATATTATCTTACATGATTTTTCTTTACCAAGCTTGACTATTTAGATCTTCAAAAAATATCAAACTCACACTCCAATAATTTTTATTCATAGACAAGTAACATAATCTAATAATTCTGATATTTTACACTAAAAAAATTTGGCATGCAACCACCCCTGAAAAAGAGAAGATAGTCAGAAGTTAATGACCCCAAAAAACACTTTAAAATGCTAATTCCAAAACCTATTAAATTATGATTTTACTATGATTTCCAACTGTTAAGACTCCTAAAATCATAATATTGAACTTGATCGAAACTTCCTACAATGATGGAGGTAGCGAGCTAGTAAGAGCAAGTGGCCCATTCCTAAGGAGCAACAAGTCAGAATCATCATTGCTAATGTCAATACGGATTTATCCTTTTAGTTAAAAATGCAATGTGTCACTTCTAATGATGAGCTTATCCCTAGGGCCCTCAACATTGAGAGAGCCATAATAACAAACAACAGAAGCATTGGTAAGAGCATGATTAGGGTACAAACCCTAGGCCTCCATAAAAACATAAATAATAACTATAGCGAATTAGTGAGGTTGCAATACCAGAAAGATTGAGACATTGTAGGTAATAACAAAATCTTGCAATCTAAAGATTGTAGCCAATAACAAGCACACTATGTAGCTTAGTGAAATTTGTAAATGCAATCTATGGTAAGACAAATGACAGCCACTTGAGATGTGACAGTCAAAAAGAGGCTGAGCAGTGACAAGATAATAAAGCTCAAACCTTGCATAGTAATTAAAGTGAAGATTTTAACAGTGAGTTTCCTTACCCCCTTGCTGACCTTAAGGGTTTTTCAAATGCTTTTGGTAGTGTTAGACAAGTAAAATGCAATCAGGGAATGACTGTCCAAATGAAGTAACGGTGGTAATCATAGCTTCAATGTTTCTTCTTAGCCATTAATGTATAATGGAGGTAGTGGATTTCATGTTTGAGCAGTGTTTTGAGACTAATCAAAGATGGGAGAATAGTGAATAATACCTTGTGGACTGTGAAGTAGTGTCAATAAGGTTGAAGGATCTTAAGAACTACAATACCATGAAACAAAGATTCCCCTGTAGTAAGTAGGTAGTTTATAGGGCATAGTTTGATTTTATAGAAGGATGCTCATGAAAGGAATCTTCAAGTGATAGTGAGTGAGTTGTTTGAGATTATAGCTGAGGGTGCAATACCCAATCTTAAAGGAAGTTAGCAAAGCAGTAAATGTGCAAGAAAATCAAATCGTACACAACAAACAATTCACAATGTTATCTTGCATAATGCCTTGAGTTTGAAGACAAAAATTTCATTGTATCTTCATAATGAAAGTGGTGACCTTAATAGTCAATCACTGGAAACCATGATTTTAAAACATGTTATTGTGCTTATGGAGGCAACATTTTAAGCAAGGCAATGAGTGGTGGTTTGGAACAATGGCAGGTATGAAAGACTTGCTTTATATGCATACTATGCAGTCTAGCTTAAGACACCGTTCTTAGAAGAGATTGAAGGTGGATTATGGAACTCAAGGGTTACCATGAAAATGATTAAAGCAAAGACCGAGATCTATTTAAAATCCATGGTCATGAAGATATTAAAGATGTCACATGTAAAACCCTAGTAGCTGGAGTAATGAATACAATGTCAAAGAGGATAGCGTGTTGGGGCATATTTAGATCTCCACATTATCTAATTATAGGGAAATACATCATTTATTTATTTTTTGAATTAAAAGAAATCATTCTAAACTCGATATAGGATACATTGATACTTCAAAATCCTCTCAAGGAATTTGAGATTATGCAAATATATGTCAAGTAACATTCATAAGGTTTAAAAAATATTGATCACTCTCTAGAATAGCCCATTAAACATGGGTTGTGCTTGAATGCACTAGATAATTGATATAACACAACCACTCTACATATCGACCAGAGTTATAGGCTCTTTATTGCAACAAGAGGTAATCACTCTTCGATCATGCTATAATTACATCCTAACCTGTTAAACTTGAGACAGCTTGTATGCACCCAATGATGATTGACACCTATATTAGACAACCTGAATTAACTACATTATATGAGTTCCTCCATTTCTATCACAACATAGCCACATTAAACTTGGGTCACACATGAATGCATCATGTATTTGTTATAGCACAATTATGCCACATGACCAATAGAGTTATGGATCACATAATTATAGTCACAAGAATCTATTCTTTGGTTTTGATCTTATGGTGATTCCACACAACAAAATATGGACATGAAATTCTCAAAACCCTAAACCTCTAAAAATGAAATCTGATGAGATGTTGCTTTAAAATATGATTTTCAAACCTAGAACTACAAATCTGACTTTACAACTAAATTCTGCAAAAAGAAAATGACTACCCTCAACCTAGCGATATTTTCTTGAATTTTTTTTATTTTTCCCAAGAAAATCGTCCTTAGTTCTCCACAAACTATCTCAAGTAGAGAAAAACACTGTCGCAATAAATCAGGCACGAACTCACTTTTCTTTATGTCGGCCACAATTTGATTTTTTTCTATTTTCCATGTTTGTCAAAAATTCAACAAAAATGCCAACCAACATTTTGAGGAACCTGAGGTTCATCGAAATTTTGACGAATGTCGGGGATAATCTTTCAAAAAATTGAAAATTACACATAAAATTTTACGAGCACCCGACGATACATCAAATTATACATATTTCGTCAGACAGTTTCGTTGGATTTTGCAGTCAAATGAGTTAGTGTTACTAGTGTTGTGGGTCTCATTACATTTTTTTGGGTACATTCTACAACTTGTCAAATTATGATGTGTTTTTTTCACTCCCAAGCTCATAAATTTTGATTTGTTTCTCTATTTTTCATGATTCTAACAGCATTGGGATGGCCTCTCTAAAACCTTCATAGTCATTCATGCACTTTTTTCTAGATTTCTCTCCAAGTACATTTTATTTAGTTTTTTGTGTTTTCACATTCTAGTGAATTACTTGGACGTCTTAGCTCTTATAAACTTTTTGTTTGCATGGAATGACTCATTTTTGGCTGTTCTACATGTATTTCTAGTATTCTATCCAATTTGGCCATTTTAGACATCTTTTTCATGTAATTTCTCTTTTGTAGATGCACTAAAATAAAGTGTCATTCTAGTGTATACTTTTTGGGGATTTTGCACATCCAATTGTGTCTTTTGTAATTGCACTATGATATAAATTGTCATGGGGGTTGTGTAGGCATTTTGTTTTTCCATCACACGTTTGTCAAGTGAATGTCCCTTCCATGAAAGTAGTGAATCTTGGTGATTATATTCTTAGTGTGTGTGCCTTAGTTTGCACACCATTTTATTTGCAATTACTCTTTAGTTGCACGTTTAAGTATTATTCTACATGCACTTCCTGGTTTTACATAGTTTCAATGTACCTATCTTGGCATTCCATTTTCAACATTATGGCTCGGGGGTTTCTATTATTGGTGCTAATGCTTCCTTGGTTTCATTTTTTGGAGTGATCTTTGTATCTAGTTCATATTCCTATGTGCTAGGTGGATGCAACAATTGGCTACCCATGCATTTCTGTGAGATGGATCATTTACCATATGGACATTCTTTGATTCCTATTTCTAGAGGCCTCCTTCCATTTGCATTTGATCAGAGACTATTGTTACCTATATTTTCAAGTTACATCTTGCATGTTGAGTAGTGTCATTAGGGTCACTCATGCAAATTCATGTGTTGTTTGTATCTTTGAGTTCTAGATGTTTTCCTTTATTTCCATCTAACTCAAGTAGTGTTGTTGGGGGCACTCATGCAAATTATTGTCTTTCACTTGATCAATGTTCTTCGAACTATTGGTACTTCTATTTTTGACTTGCACCTTGCATGTTGAGTAGTGTCATTGGGGTCATTTGTGTAGATTCATGTACCATCTATATCTTTACATTTTTAATGTTTGCCTTTGTTTTCCATCTAATTCGAGTAGTGTCGTTGGGGACACTCGTGTAGATTATTGTCTTCTTGATCCTGATATTTTTATCTTTGAATTATAGATATTTTCCTTTGTTTTACATCTGATTTGAGTAGTGTCATTGGGGTAACCCATGCAGACTCTTGTTAACTTGATCTTGATCATCATTTGTTTCAAAGGAGGTTCTTCATTTTAGCACCATAGCAATCATTTTTCAATGGTTTTCTACAACTTCATCATGCTTCAATGATATTCTTCATGTTCCTTTTTTTTGGGGAAATTGTTTTGGTTTGAGGCTTCTTAGCCCTTCACCTTGATTTCGATACTTTTTCAGTCCTTCATTTACCTTTCTCTCTTTTGGAGAGGAGTTTTTCCAATGAGGTTTTCTCCTTTTCTCTAGTTGTGAGAGATTAGATTGTTTATACAGGGGTACTTCACTAGACCTTATTTCCTAGGACCCATCTTGCATTCTCTGTTTAAGGTTTTGAGCTACTCCCTAAGTTCATCTTAAGGGGGTGCTAGAGTAATCATGCATTAGCTAATAATTAATTAATATTTAATTAATTATTAGTCTAATTCTCATGCAATTAAGCTAAACTTAGGAGTGATTTTCTATGTTAACTAGAGAGCTATTATTAGATTAGTCTATCTCATTACATGAGATGTTGACACTTTCCATTCCAATCCCTTTATCATTTATGGTTGCTCCTATATAGCACTCAACCCTCATTGTATTATCACACTTTTGATAACTCTAAACTCTTGAACTCTCAACCTTTGAGGACTCTTGTTTTCCTTGAAGATTTTTAGGTTCATTCTATAGCTTTTTCTCATTGAGAATATTGCATATTATTGTTTGTAGCTCTCTTGCATGGAAGGTGTCTCTGTTCGTTGTTTGATCTCGTGGCTCATGTTTTTCATAATTCCAAAATACAATATTAAAAAAATATCACTCATTCCAATTGGTTTATGGACTAAATGCAACATTATTGGTTCAACACATAGTTCACAATATAAGAACCATAATTACTACATGACTAAATGAACAAGATTCTCTTAAACAATAGTTAGTAGAGTTAGAATGATCACAAGAATTGGTCACTCATGAACTATAATTAAACATAAGCAAAAGACATGGAATAACTAGAATATAAGAACTAATCAATTCTTACCACGAGATCTAGTACTACTCTACAATAGAAAATATAGAGACCAAGTAAACTAAAAATTTGATGAATAGGACCATATTGCATAAATCACATTTAGATAATCGATGTGGTTCAATTGACCATAAAAAATTAAAGGGTGTGTTAAAATAGAAATAGTAAAAAATTATTATGAACTAATTAAAGCACAAAATTGAAAGATAATGCATAATAGATATTATGCATTATAATGTACCAAAAAACTACTTAGTGTAGGAAATGATTTTTTGGATAAAAATCCCTAACATGTGGCCAAAAATCAAACACAAAGGATGTAATCCATGACATGAACATTGAAGGTTCAAAAATTATAAAAAGGAGGAAAGAGGTAACACAAAATGCACAATGCAAAATTTAAAAACACAAGTTGTTGCATGAGAAAAACTAAGCAACAAGAGTTTCCCCTAAGAGAAAAGAGAGAATAAGAATAAGTTGAGCTATGGAGAGCACATATGTTCCATAAATAATCAATGATAAAGACATTACAAAACTATTATACAAGAAATTACTATGAAAAGTTATGAAGAATGACCCAGAAGGAGCTTTTTCAAAATTTCCTAGTGAAGTCATTTATGAAAACAATGTTTGAAAATATAACCATGATAAATTAAGAAAGGTGGATTATGACAATTTTACACAAGAGAGAAAATACCTAAGAGACAAAAGATAGGATGAATCCCTAGTAGACTACATCAACATTAGATAACTAAATCAATATTTGGGAGAATTTTCTAGATTTTTGTAATGAAAATAAGTGGGTGTAATTGGTTTTAAGATAGATTCATGGAGAATTTATACACCTATTAAAACCATTCCTAATCACCAAGGAAGATATTCATCACGTGACCAATTTTGTGGAACTGTTGGAAATATGTGCCTCAAACATTACAGGCTGAAACCTCCATGAGTGTCAAGTTGGTGTGACAGGTTCCATGTCTGGCCGACTAGTAGTTTGCTTTATTCATTTCTGAATAGGTCGTTGTGACCTTGCCATTGTCTTGCTGAAAGGTTGCACTGTGGTGTCCATCACTATAGCATGATGTATTCACTATGACATCAGAACTCGGGAGACATCTGGCCGACAGGCCATTCAATCGTGCATCAATGAGACTCTTGGCGACTATGATATTCGGTGAAGCTAAAGGTTCTCGCTAAGATGTCTCAGTGAAGTGTTGATCTCTTTCTAACAACATATGAATTGATGTCCTTGGGGTAACTCATTATGGCTCGGTGAGAAGTCACCACGAAATCAAATGTTATGCCAACTGTGTTTTATCGGAGAGACTTAGCTGAAGGAAGTGTCTTCAGTAAGATGTCCTACCGAAGTGGATATGTCTTAGCGACTAAGACTTAAGTTGGAATCTTTGGTGTATCTTAATGAACTCGGGGAAACATCTCGGCGATAAGCTCTTGTCTTGCTGACTAGTCTTCAGAGCTCGTTATGACTTAATCTCATCGATATAATGTCACACCGAAAGCTATGTGTTTGGGCAACAAATGAAGCTCTTGGGATAAGTCATAGTGATCAGTAAGTTCTCTCAACGAAGGGCAATGTCTTGGTGACGGGTAGACACTTCGAGGTAACATATGGAGATCGGTATGAATTCTTGGTGATAGGAGTAAGTCTTGCCGACTTCTACTTGGTGCTCGGTAGGTTTGAGGACTTCGGTGTAACTTTAGTGTTTCGCTATGACCTTCTAGCGAAAGCGATAAGTCAGAGTGACTACGTGATGACTTGGTGTATCTCTTGGAGCTCAATGTAACATTTTGGCGACTACAGAGGCTTTCGGCGACATTGATATGAGGTCAATGTGGCATTGGTGAGACACAATTAGTGTCTCACCGAGATGCCAGTACAATACGAATTATGTTGACCGAGTATGACTTCCGATGTGGCATCACATGGACAAATCAGAAGAGTCGAATTGGAACCGTTGGGATTCTGTTCGTTGCGACAGTTCTGTGAGGGAGCTCGACAGTCAAGGAACACCATGGATATAGTCAGAAGTTGCAGACGCTTGGGGGTTGGATAGTAGTTCAATCAACAATGAAGCGTGAAGAATTCAAACTGTATCAGTGAAGGATTGAAAATCTGTAAAGGCTGTAACTTTGAGTTTTCTGTCGAAGAATGTACATGATGAATGCTGCTGTATAATGACACCAGAAAGATAAGTCTGGAATTGTATGTAATTTTGATTACTGTAATACAAAGTGATTTCTCTTGGTGTGGTGGGTTTTTCTCCCATAAGGGTTTTCCCACGTATATCTAGCGTTCATGTGTGTTTTTCTAAATACTTTGTTTCTATAATCTATCTCATAGTGCATCTCAATTTGACTGTAATTGAAAAATTAAAAGTACTTCTGCATTCTTTCTTGAGGTATTGACGTTAAGAGAATTGTTTTCCACATCTAATTTTCCTTACAAGTGGTATCAGAGCCTGGCCAGTTGTGTTATCCTTGGGGGTACATTAGGTTTTTTGAGTCAATACTGTTTAGTGGGAGTTTTGTAGAGATTGTTCTTCTATTTACAGATTAAGATGTCTAGTTCATCTAGGAAGATTGAAATAGAGAAATTCAATGGCAGTAACTTTGAATTGTGGAAACTGAAGACAGAGGATCTCTTAGTAGATCGAGACCTTTGGCTTGCTGTGTCTGGAACTAAACCTACAGGCATGAAGCAAGAAGAATGGGACCTTGCAGATAGAAAAGCTAAGGGGCTAATAAGGCTCTATTTGGCAGATTTAGTTCTTCTCAATGTGCATGAAGAGAAGACTGCCTCTCTCTTGTGGAAAAGACTGGCATTCATTTATCAGGGGAAATCCTTGGTGAATAAGTTGTTCCTGAGAAAGAAGCTTTACTCTTTGAGAATGCAGGAAGGAGGGTCTGTAGCTGATCATTTGAATGCATTTAACATGTTGCTCGCACAATTAACATCTGTTGGTGTAAAGATTGAAGAAGAAGATTGTTGTATTCTTATGTTATTTTCAGACTCTTGGGATCATGGTGATGGCTATTGGGAGTACAACATCTAGTTTCAAAATGGAAGATATTGTTGGTTCTTTGCTAGAAGAAATGAGAAGAAAATCTTCTAAGATGGCGAAGGAGGCTCTTTGTCAGAGGAAGGTCAAAGGAGAAAGGCAAGAAGAAGGACAAGAAGTCCAAATCGAAATCGAGGAGGGAGATCAAAGTCTCGCAAGAAGTCCAAGGTGAAGTGTTGGAATGGGCAACCTGGTCATGTCCGAAAGGATTGTAAAGAGGAGAAAAAGAAGAAGAAAGGATCTTCCGATAATGGTTCTTCTCATAGTGATGGTGATGCCTTCATTGCAGCCTTGGCTACTCAGGCATCAGATGATGTCTGGTTGATTGATTCTGGAGCATCGTTCCACATGACATCTCACAGAGAATGGTTTACAAAGTATAAAGAATACGATGGTGGAAAGGTGTACTTGGCGAGTGATTCAACTTTGGAAATTGTTGGCCGTGGAAGGGTCATAATCCAATTCCCTGATGGCAGAATAAAGGGAATCAATGATGTTATGCACATACTAGGTCTGGCTCGGAATTTACTTTCTATCAGTAAGCTAAATATTGGAGTACAAGTCTTGTTCTCAGGAAGTGGCTGTAAGATGACTAGAGGTTCAATGGTGCTAGCTAGAGGTGCTCGAATTGGTACCCTGTACAAGCTGGATGCACAAGTTGTTCAATGTGTCTCTTCGAAGTCTGAAAGCTGCTCATGGAGATAAAGAGGGAATTGTCCCTAATTATGTAAACTCTATGGAAGTAAAACTTCCTGTAGAAAAGACTATGCTTTGGCATCATAGGTTAGGCCACATAGGAGAAAAATGTTTAAAAACCTTGAAAAACAAAAACCTAGTAGAGGGGCTTGAAGATTGTAATCTGGAATTTGAATTCTATGAACACTGTATATATGGAAAGCAGCACCGTGTTTCATTTTATGACAGTCCTCATAAATCTTCTGATTTGTTAGACTATATTCATTCGGATGTGTTTGGTCCAGTAGATGTTCCTTCTTTGTCTAAATCAAGATACTATGTGTCATTCATTGATGATTTTTCAAGAAGAGCATTTATATATTTTTTGAAAAGTAAATCAGAAGTGTTTAGTTGATTTAAGGAGTTTAAAAATCTTGTTGAAAATCAGAATGGTAAAACAATAAAATGCTTAAGGACTGATAATGGCAGTGAATTATGTTCTGATGAATTTGAAAGATACTGTAAAGACCATGGAATCAAAATACACAAGACTACACCTTACACTCCACAACAAAATGGAGTTGTAGAAAGGTTCAATGGGACAGTGATGGAGAGAGCATGAAGTATGCTTAGTAGTGCTGGTTTGGAGGAAAAGTTTTGGGCTGAAGCTACTGCTACTGCATGTTACTTGGTTAATCGGTCTCCAAACTCTGCTCTTGTTGACAAGACACCTATGGAAGCGTGGTCTGGTAAGAAGCCCTCTCTTAGACATATTAGAGTCTTTGGCTGTGAAGCATATGCTCATGTGCCAGATGTAAAAAGATCTAAGTTGGAAAACAAGGCTGTCAAGTGTATTTTTATTGGCTATAGTGCTAGCATTAAAGGATACAAGCTTTGGAATCATGTTACAGAGAAGGTTGTATACAACAGAAGTGTAATCTTTTGTGAGTTGAAACCTTCCACCTTGGATCTGCAGTCAGAGACAAAGTCAGAAAATAGTAAGGATGTAGCAGCAATTTCTTCTACACCAGAGAAAGAGGAATTGAAGATTCAAAATGTACCTGAAACTGAGGAGAGCTCAAGCAGTTCTAAAACCTCTGAAGAAGATGAACCTCAGCCTCAGCCAATGAGGAGGTCAACCCAAGAAAGGAAACAACCAGATAGGTATGGGTTCTCATTAATTGATTCTACTTGTGCCTATGCCTTGATTTCTAGCACTGATGAGCCTAGGACTGTAAAGGAGGCAATTAAAATGTCTGATTCAGATTCTTGGTTGGAAGCCATGAAGGAAGAAATGGCGTCATTAGATAAAAATGAAACCTGGAGTCTAGTGCCCTTGCCTAAAGGCAGAAAACTTGTGGGCTGTAAATGGGTATTTAAGAAAAAGATTGGTCTAGATGGCAGTGTAGAAAAATACAAAGCACACTGGTTGCAAATGGTTATTCCCAGGTAGAGGGAATTGACTATGGGGAAATCTTTTCTCTTGTAGCAAAGCTGGCGTCCATTAGATTTCTATTGTCACTTGCAGCTTATGACTTAGAGGTTGAACAGATGGATGTGAAGACAACATTTCTTCATGGTGATCTTGAAGAAGAAATCTATATGTCCCATGAGCACTTTGTTGAGAAAGGTAAAGAAAAACTGGTATGCAAATTAAAGAAGTCTCTATATGGGTTAAAGCAATCACCTAGAATGTGGTACCAGAAATTTGATACCTATGTATTATCTTTAGGCTTTGTGAGATCAAAATCTGATCACTGTGTATACTATAAAGCTGAAAGTGATCAAGTGCTTGTTATTGCTCTTTATGTTGATGATATGTTGTTCATTGGAAATAGCAAGCTAATGATTTCTGATCTTAAGTCTCAGTTGTCTGCTAAGTTCAAAATGAAGGATCTTGGTGCAGCAAGGTATATTCTGGGGATGGAGATAACTAGGGACAAAAAGAATAGAAAGCTTTGGCTCAGTCAGAGTAAGTATATAAAGACTGTTCTAGAGAGATTTTGTATGAATAATTGCAAGCAGTTAGTTTTTCCAGTCATGCAGGGAATGAAGTTGTCTGTTGAGGATTGTCCAAAATCTCCTACTAAGATGGAGGACATGACCAGTGTACTCTATGCTAGTGCAGTAGGCAGTCTTATGTATGCAATGGTCTGTACAAGGCCAGACATTGCCCAAGCAGTGGGAGTACTTAGTCGATTTATGGCTAATCTAGGTAGAATACATTGGGATGTTGTGAAGAGGGTGTTTAGGTATTTGAAGGGAACTTCAGATTTTGCATTGTGTTACCATGGGAATTCGGTTGAATCACAGAGGACTTTTAGCATTCATGGATATGTAGATTCTGATTGGGCAGGGGACATTGACAGAAGGAGATCCACTAGTGGATACATTTTCATGTTGAATGGTGGTGCGGTGAGTTGGATGAGCAAGCGACAGGCTGTAGTCGCTTTGTCCACTACAGAGGTTGAATACATGGCAGCTACCCATGCTTGTAAAGAAGCTATATGGTTGAAACATTTGTGTTCTAATATTGGTTTTGATGCAGGGGAAATAACAATCTTATGTGACAGTCAGAGTGCCATTTGTCTGGGAAAGAATCCAACTTTCCATGCTAGGACGAAACATATTGATGTACAATACCACTTTGTATGAGATATGGTTGAGGATAGAAAGGTCAATATGGAAAAGATCGATACTCTAGAGAATGTTGCAGATGCATTGATGAAGTCGGTGAGCACAGACAAGTTCAGGTGGTGTGCCAGTTCAATGGGCCTTAGTGCCCATGTTTTTCCGTAAGAATTATTTATGCTCTGGAGGTGCCTGTATGATCTTCGTCAAGTGGGAGATTGTTGGAAATATGTGCCTCAAACATTACAAGCTGAAACCTCCATGAGTGTCAAGTTGGTGTGACAGGTTCCATGTCTAGCCGACTAGCAGTTTGCTTTATTCATTTCTGAACAGGTCGCTGTGACCTTGCCATTGTCTTGCTCAAAGGTTGCACTATGGTGTCCATTGTTGTAGCATGATGTATTCGCTATGACATCAGAACGATCGGGAGACCTCTGGTCGACAGGCCATTCAATCGTACATCAGTGAGACTCTTGGTGATTGTGATCTTCGGTGAAGCTAAAGGTTCTCACTAAGATGTCTCAACGAAGTGTTGATCTCTTGCTGACAGCATATGAATTGATGTCCTCAGGGTAACTCATTATGGCTCGGTGAGAAGTCATCACGAAATCAAATGTTATGCCGACTATGTTTTATCGGAGAGACTTAGCCGAAGGAAGTGTCTTCGGTAAGATGTCCTACCGAAGTGGATATGTCTTAGCGACTAAGACTTAAGTTGGAATCTTCGGTGTATCTTAATGAACTCGGGGAAACGTCTCGGTGATAAGCTCTTGTCTTGCCGACTAGTCTTTGGAGCTCGTTATGACTTAATCTCATCGATATAATGTCACACCGAAAGCTATGTGTTTGGGCGACAGATGAAGCTCTTGGGATAAGTCATAGAGATCGGTAAGTTCTCTCAGCGAAGGGCAATGTCTTGGCGACGGGTAGACACTTCGAGGTAACATATGGAGATCGGTATGAATTCTTGGCGATAGGAGTAAGTCTTGTTGACTTCTACTTGGTGCTCGGTAGGTTTGGGGACTTTGGTGTAACTTTAGTGTTTCACTATGACCTTCCAACGAAAGCAATAAGTCAGAGTGACTACGTGATGACTCAGTGTAGCTCTTGGAGCTCGATGTAACATTTTGGCGACTACAAAGGCTTTCAGTGACATTGATATGAGGTCAATGTGGCATCGACGAGACACAATTAATGTCTCACCGAGATGCCAGTACAATACGAATTCTATTGACCGAGTATGACTTTCGATGTGGCATCACGTGGACAAATCAAAAGAGTCGAATTGGAACCATTGGGAGTCTATTCGTTGCGACGGTTCTGTGAGGGAGCTCGACAGTCAGGGAACACCATGGATATAGTCAGAAGTTGCAGACGCTTGGGGGTTGGATAGTAGTTCAATCAATAGTGAAGCATGAAGAATTCAAACTGTATCAGTGAAGGATTGAAAATCTGTAAAGGCTATAACTTTGAGTTTTTTGTTCAAAGAATGTACATGATGAATGTTGTTGTATAATGACACCAGAAAGATAAGTCTGGAATTGTATGTAATTTTGATTACTGTAATACAAAGTGATTTCTCTTGGAGTGGTGGGTTTTTCTCCCGTAAGGGTTTTCCCACGTATATCTAGCGTTCATGTGTGTTTGTCTAAATACGATGTTTCTGTAATCTGTCTCATAGTGCATCTCAATTTGACTGTAATTGAAAAATTAAAAGTACTTCTGCATTCTTTCCTAAGGTATTGACGTTAGGAGAATTGTTTTCTGCATCTAATTTTCCTTACAGGAACAAAGGAGACAAATCCCAAAAGGGAGAGGACAAAGTTGTAGCTGTTGCTTTGATGGTGCTTATGTTGTGCAGTCAACATTTGTTGTGATGCCTACTATTTTCTTGTTGTTGTTGTGGAGCTTTATGTATTTGTAACTTTTTTTTTCTCTTATTCCAATAAAAAAAAGTTTGTCACTTTGCTTATAATTGCCACTTTTGAAAGGCAATTTCTCCACCATTAGAAAAAATATGGATGTTGAAGTAAGGTATATTGTGCTAAATACACAAATTATAAAAAAAATTATACCAAGAGGGAAGATTTAGCTCCAACCATCCATATTCATGTGGCATACAAAATGGTCACAAATGGAAAAATACTATTATCTTTGTGAAACCCCAATTAATAGAAAAATTGAAGAAAATAAAGAAAAGACACCACAAATTTAGGTATAACTCGTAAATTTTGTTCTTATCTCTTTATTTCCTAATTGATAGGAATTGAAGCATGTCTATAAATCAAGGAAAATATGGAGGGTTTCCCTAATGAAACTATTTTTTGGCACATGTATGAATTTTTTAGTGAATTCTAGAAGAAAATATAAGAGAGATAATAAATGAGCTACAATATTGCAAGAAAACTAGAGAATGATATAGTTTTCAAAATTGACAAAGACTAAATTCACTAGAAGTAGTGGAACAACACACCTTCTTAGTACTACCACTACTGTATGAGGAATCTAATCAACTACTATAAATCACAACTCATAACCTTCTATCACATCCTAAAGATAAAATAATACAAAAATTTGGAAGTTAGAAATAATATATTGACAAGAAGGCAAAGGCAGAATAAAAAGAGAAAATTGAGAAGAAAAGGGAAAAAAGGGCCAAATAAACTAAAGCCAAGAAAGACCCTCTTCCTCCAATTAGTGAGGATATATTATAAAATAAAATACAAAAAACAAGCCACATAAGCTCCAAAGTGGCAATTAGAATGACTAGGAGTTGCTATAGGAACCACTCTATTCACAAAGGGAAAAATAATCCTAGAAGACCAACAACAATGATGAAAAAGAGGAAATATATTAAAACAAAGAAGAATTAGATAGAAGATAATCCCTCATAAGAAAACACTCCAATATGTTGGGAAAGGTGTCTCAACCTTGCTCCTAATGTTAATATTATAGAAGCTACGATTTTTAGGTATAAAATGGAAAATTCAATTTTGGGGGTTATAGGCTTAGTTTTTGGCCAAAACAAAAATTACTAATTGATTAGCACCACTTATTGTTGTTCTTATTGCATATAACTCTTTGAGTACTTCAATTTTATAAAAAATCCCCAATTGGCTCACCATATTGAAAGTTATGGCTGAAAAAGTTTTCTTAAGAAACACAAAAAATTGTTACACATAGAAGAGCTATAAAGAGGAGTTACACTTGTCAACCAAATTATGATGCATATTATGACACATTATAAAGTATATTTGAATGGGGGCTAATTTGGGCACCGCTCTTGGGTGGTTTTAGCTCATGGGTTTCTAATTAACATTTGATAGTTTCAAGTTTGTATATTCTATATATTAGGTGCTTGAGATGGAGGTTGGGTGTAGAGTTTGTAGATACTATTAAGTTGTAATAATTTTTCTAGATCTTTTATTGGTGACACTCTTGTGAAGTCTTTTTGTGCAAGTGTATCATAATTGTGGCTTACTAAAAAATACATTGAACTTCTTTTTAGGGGTTCTTCTCCCAAAAGGGTTTTCTCCATGTACACTTGCATTATGACGTTTATTGTTTATTTTTGGATTAAATGTGTTTTTTCTTTTTGTAATTATTAAAAGATTAAAATTTTCACAACACTTTCCTCAAAGTATCAATGTAGGAAGCATTTTTGTGTACATTTCTTTATTTCGTAATAGAAGAAACTAAATTAGTCTTACATTATGAATGAGCTATAAGGGAAAGACATAATCAAGCATGCTACAAAAAATAATGAGGCAAAAATAAAAAGCACAAAGGAAACTGGTACAATATGATGATAATTTAGAAGCTATAAAATCATAACAAATATTACAAAGAACAAAGAAAATGGTCCAATCAAAGAGGAAGCTCAAGCACCAACTCTAGATAGGAAGAATTTATTGAGAATATTATACAAAGAAGGGAAGTTGTTAGAAGTGGTCTAGATTTACCCTACAACCAAAAAAAAAGAGATAATTGTGCAAGAAAATGTTAAATTCATCACAACCAACCCTTAGTCCATATAGAAAATCATTAAAATATTTTTGGAGGAGATAAAAATAATTCAACAAAAGCACATTACTAAAAAAAGATAGGAGGATTCAAGATAAATATATCAATCAAAACATGAGCTATAAAGAATTGGTAAAGACTTAAATCTCTCTCCAACAACAAAAAGTAAGGTAAAATTCTATAAGATTAGAAATTAAGAATAAAACATAGGGTACACACCCTATTACAATATAGAGAAAATAAAAAAATCAACTATTATATGAAGAGGTTATTGTGACAACCTAACAATCCTACAATAATTTGTAGAAATCAAATGGCCATAGAAGGAAGAACTAAAAATTGATACACCATTATCATTACCACCACATGCCCAACAACTAAAGAAATTGGTACACACAGGAAATTTCTATAGGTGGGCTAGAAGCACAAACTAAAATGGAACTAAGGAAAGAAAAAATAGTTTGAGGATATTCTCTATAAAGAAACCAAAAGAGAGAACCAAAACGAATAAAAACAAGAAATAGAGGATGCATCAACATATTTTATTACTCATCTGAAATAATTGATAAGTGATACAATGAGAAAGATAAAGGAATATTTGGTTGAACCAAAGCAACCAACTTTAACATTGACAATAAGTTTGAGCATACTCAAATACACTTCTATAGGAACCCAAATTGAATTCAATGGGTATAACTAATATATGATAGAGTTAGAAGAGGCATCTACCAACAATAAAAAATATGATATAATATGTGAAATATCACACTAAAAGAAGGCATGGAGAAAAGGATCTAAATGATACAACATAGATATAGATAGATTCATTAGTAACAATAGAAACTCAATTAGAAGGAGCAATATAGGGATTGCTAAATTAAACAAGCAGTTGGAAGTAAAAAAAAATATAAGAAATAAATAATAGAAAATTATGAAAAAAAATTGAGTTGATCACAATAAAAGTGGAGAAAATTATTGAAAGGACATGAAACACATTATTACGAAACTAGAGGTGTAATTCCCCAAGCCAAAACAATTAAAACATTAGTTGATCAAACACTTTTTTTTGAAATAATAACCACAACCATTAAGATGCAACAACAATATGTCACACTGAAAAAGCAATGTGCACGTAAGCTTTATGTGAAACATAACACAAGGAAGGGTAAAACTACAAATTTGTCACTTTTATAAAGGAAACAACCACACTAATCCAACTTTTAAATTTGATTCACTAAAAAAGTATCATATGTATTTTAAATTTTGAAATGATGCAAATTAATAAAATGTGTTATTTTTAGTATATTTTCTGTTTGTATTTTTTTGGAAAAATTAAAAACATATTTGAATATAGTTTTTTATAAATTAACACTATAATTTATTGTTGATAAAATGCTAAAAAATGAAGCTATATGAAACGTCAATCTTTATATAGTAATTTGTTTTCCTTAATTTTTTTTGTATATTTATAACTTGAAACTTTAGTGCATAGATATATTTTTTTCAAATTTTTGTAAATAGTATATTTTTAAATAAATATTAAACTGTGTGTGTATTAAAACAAAGCTATTTCCATTCGACAACTACTTTTATAATAACAATTTATCTAAAATAGAAAAAAAATATACCATGTTGATATATATTCATTTATCTAGTGCATCATATTTTTTCAAAAAAATTAATAAGTTTTAGTATTTTTCTTGACATGGTAATCAACCTAATATTTTTATGCTGATAACCTACTTTTAGTCAAAATAAAATATAATATATATATAAACTACACTTATGGATCTACAAAAGGGTATTTTTACATTTAGGAAAAAATGCTATTTACATGCATAGAAGTTGTTGAAACATCAAGTTTTTCAAATAATTTATTTTTTTAGTAAATTGGCCTCAAAGTGGTGCTATATATGCATTTAGCCAATAACTTTAGTTGGAAAAGTTGTGGACATAACTTAATTATTTAGAATGAATATTGTTAGATCATATGTTTGACCAAAATATATTTGTAATTAGAACTACTAAAATTCAGTCGTGTTGATAAGTTAGCTAAAAATGTGACACAACTTTGTACTTTTACCCAAAAAACAACACAAATGACCTCACCATTGCTACACGCAAAGTGGCACTATATGAATATTTACCAATCATGGGATGAACCTCTGCAATGAACCTATTGTTGCAAGTATGAATAGTTTTCTGAGTAGTTGGTGTTGTCATTGATGTCAACAAACTTGGAGGAGATTGTTGCAGGCTTATGTTTATGTTGTCACTGATGACTAGTTGTGTTGATTCTTGATTAGTTGCATTATGTTGTCATTAGTATGTGCTATTGGTGTCAACCTCTAGTGTTGATTTGATAATTTTTTGTTGGTGGATGTTGTTTTTGATATATTAAGTTGCATTTACAAGGTGCAGTACCCTTTACACCACGAGCCCAAAGGGGAAAAAAAAGATCAAGTCTAGAACATTAAAATATAAACCATAAAAACAATAGGATACAAAGATAGTAGATTGACAATTGACACATGAAGATCCAACGATAAAATAGAACATAGATATAGCAAACTAATAAGTATGTCTTTGGTGCTTGGTTTCCAAGTACTTTTGAGAAAATCTAAATAAAAATGGAAATAATGTGTTGCAAAGGTGTTTTGGTAAACAAAGTGGCATTCTAGTTTTGACCCACATTGCTTCATGGTTGAAGATCTACTTGTGCAGTTCAGATATGTTGGTCAAAGGTGTTCAGAGTTCTATATCCAAAATTTCTTGGTTTAGATCGTTGTACAAAGAGAGTTGTGTTCACTAGTGTGTGATTGTATGTTGTAGTGGTGTCTGGGAGAAATTGTTTTGCTCCGCATTTCTTCGTAGTTTGGTTTATGGTCTTGCAGTTCTAGAAGTGTGTTCATAATGATCATATCTACCTAAATTCAAAGTTGTTTGTGGTTTGGTACTTTAAAAGTTAGTTTCTTGAGTTACAGTGTATGGAAGGTTGTCTGAGTGTATTGGGTGTGTACATTCTTCAAATGAAAGTAATTGCAAAGGAATTTATTGTATTTCAGGGTTTTTGTAGAATATTCTAGATTGTATTCAAGTGTTGTGTGTGGTCCACAAGTCATCTTTGGATTTGAGGAAGTGTGTACTTAAATATTATGGTGTTTATACTGGTTCAACTGACCTTGGGTGTTTACACTAATTGTGGATTTTCTTCTATGTTTGTGGAAGTGTGGCTTGATGTATATGTTTGATTTGCATCTAAGTTAAGATGTGGTATGGTTCTCTTTCATTCCTTTTCACTGCGAGAATGCTTAGTGTTGACCTAATTTGAATTTGCATAGTTGAAGTTCCTAGCTAACATTAAAGAAACCTTTTAAGGTTGAAAAAGGTAGAAATAAGTGTTCAGTTGATGGAGAATTAGGTAGTGGTCTATGTGATGCACATTGCAGAGTTGTGAAGTGAAAATTTGTGAAGTGTTGTGTGAGCTTAATGAGTTAGACCACTGGAAGCAATGAGCAGAAGGTGTCTACAATATTCAGAGATACTACGAATGTGTTGGTGATGTTGTGGTGGATCTTTTTTGTTGCATTGAGATGGATTTCTCACTGTAACACTCTTCTTTATTCTTTTTGTAATCTGACAGTGAGCCCTTCTTTCTTTTGGGAAGTGAATCGTCCGACAGTGACCCCTTTGTATTCGATGTTGCAATTAATTTATATTGTGAGGTAATCCTCACTATTGTTTTACCCTTGTTGGGTTTTCCAAGTAAATTTGGTGTTCTATTGTGCATGGTGTTGATGTGTTTCAGTTTTCTTCTATTTTTCTTTCATTCTAAATCACTAACATATTAAGAGTTGATTAAGTTAATGTGGATTTGAATGTTTATGAGGGTTCTGAAGTTTTAATGTACAATTGATTCACCCCCCTCTCAGTTGTATTATGTGCATTCAATAATTGGTATCAGAGCAAGGTTCCTTGGAAGAAAGATTAACCGCATGAGGTAGATTTGGGATAGCGCACAAGAGGGACACTCATTTGTTTGATGGATCAAACTATGGCTTCTGGAAGACAAGGATGGAAGGTTTTCTGATATCTCTTGGATTTGGAGTTTGGAATTTTGTTGAGACTAGATATACTATGCTTTTTGGAGGTTTGAAGAGTGATGATGAGATCAAGGCCTATGAGAACAATGGTAAAACAAGGTATGCTCTTTTAAGTGGTCTTTCTAATACTAAACTTGTGAAAGTTATGAGATTGAAATCTACTAGAGAGATCTGGACAAAGTTGGAAAGTATTAATGAAGGAGATGATAAGGTAAAGCAAGCTAAGATGCAGAATCTAAATATCACATTTGAGGACTTGTGGATGTTTGAAGTAAGCTACATGCAGAAGGTGAACAAAGTTGTCAATTTCATTAGAGGTCTTGGTGGAAATCTTGAAGAAGAAGTGGTAAAGAAGGTATTGAAAACTCTTCCAAAATATCATGGTCATAAAGTTTATGCTATTGAGGAAGTTCAAGATATAAGAAAATATTCTAGAGATTAGTTGTATGGTGCTTTATCTACTTTTGAAATGAGAGAATTTGGTACAAGTAGTGCAAAAATTGAGAATTCTTTTCAGGCTAGCAAATAAAAAGAGACCGAGGAATCAAATCAGGAGGATCTTGATGATGTTGAAGCAAAGTTTGTAAGGAAAATGAAAAAGGGTACTGATAAATACAAAGGTAAGTTTCCTTTCAAATGTTTCAATTGTGGTAAGATAGGTCATTATGCTTCAAGATGTCCAAACAGAGCTTTTAATGACAAAAACAAAGAAAATAAAGGTAAAAAAATAATGAAAATTTATTATGTTAGAGAAGATGCCAATATATCTAATGATGAATCTAACTATGGAGATGATGAAGATAATGAATGCTTGTTCATGGTTATCAAAGATGAAACTAATTCTGCTAGTTCTCTGAGAGATGTGTGAAGGAAAATGCTTTGGAAACATGTCACAATGCTATGGTGACTACTCTTCATGCTAGAAAGGAGAAGAACTACTGGATTATTGACAGTGGATACTCAAATCATATGACTGATGATAAAAGTAAGTTTTTTAAACTTGAGAAATATGGAGTTCTAGTTAAGTTTGGTGATGATACATCTGCTAAGATATGTGGAAAAGCTTCTATCAGTTTTGATGGAAAGCATAATACAAATGATCTTCTTTATGTTAAGGGTTTAAGACATAACCTTTTGAGTGTTTGAAAAATGTGTAGCAAAGAATATAATCTTATATTTCAAGATGATAGATGTGAAATCAAAAAAAGCTTTGGAACTGTGGTTGTTATTGGAAGAGGGACATATGGAAATATTTGTTAACTCAAAGGTGTTGATGGTCGCTGCTTTATGACTCAGATTAATGAAAGTTGGATATGGCATAGCAGGGTGTGTCATATTAATTTTGATTTCCTAGTGAGGATCAATTTAGTTCAAGTTGTGAGAGATCTACCAAGGATTACAAAGCCCATTAATGATGTCTTCAAGGAATGTCAAATTTGGAAGCAAGAAAGAAGTTTTGAAGTCAAAGATCAATCTACTATTAGCTATTGGAATTAGTGCATACAGACCTTTTTGGTCCAACCAGAGTAAGAAGTTTTCAAGGTGACAATTATTTCATGCTATTGATTGATGATTATTCTAGAATGACATGGGTTACTTTTCTAAAAAAAAATAGAAGCTCTAGATAAGTTTAAAGCATTCATAGTTATGGTTGAGAATGGAATGGATATGAAAATCAAGTGTTTGAGGTTTGACAAAGGTGGAGAGTTCACCTCCAATGAGTTTAACAATTTTTGTGAGAATAATGGGATAAAGAGGCATTTATCTACCCTTAGGACTCCTCAGAAGAATGGAGTGGTTGAAAGAAAGAATAGGATTGTTCGAGGAGCTAGAAGAACAATGATGAAAAAGGAAAACCTATTTGAAGTCTACTGGAGAGAAGTAATTCATAATGTTGTCTACATTCTTAATAAAGTTCAAGCAAGAGCAAACAATTCAAAGACTCTCTATGAGTTGTGGTATGGAAGGATTCCTACTGTCAAATGTTTCAAAGTGTTTCGAAGCAATTGTTATATTAGAAGAGATGAAGAAAACTTAGGAAAGTTTGATACAAGATCTAATGAAGGTATCTTCCTTCAATATTATAGAAGAAAATCTTACTGGTGCTACAAAAAGAGATTGAAGAAGATTATTGAAAGTGCAAATGTTAAAGTGGATGAAGACTTTCAAAAAAAATCTATAGGTGATAGATGGATATGAATCAAATGAGTCCTCTTGTAGAGAAAATGACAAAAATGAAGATAAGGAAAAAGTTCAGATTGAAGAGGAAGAAGATTTAGAAAGGATCCCTAAGACACCTAAGTATGCACAGAAGAATCATTCTAAAGATCAGAACATTGGTGACAAAAGAAAAGGCTATTGACAAGAAGAAAAACTGTTATGGTTGAAGAACATGTAAACCTTTGTTTACTCTCTAAATTTGAACCTAAAAAAGTGATTAAAGCATGCAAGGATGAATATTGGATCAAGGCATGGAAGAATAACTAATGCAGATTGAGAAGAATCAAACTTAGGAACTTGTCCCAAGACTAGCAAACAAGAATGTGATTGGAACTAAGTGGGTATTCAAGAACAAACTAAATGAGAATGGAGAAGTGGTAAGAAACAAAGCAAGACTTATGTGTAAGGGCTACTCACAAGTAGAAAGAATATATTTTGATACTTTTTTCCCTGGTGGCAAGAATGGAAGCTATTAGGATGTTTTTTGTTTTTTCAACATACAAAGATTTTAAAGTTTATTAGATGGTTGTGAGGTCTACTTTCTTGAATGGTGAATTAGAAGAAGTATACATTGAACAACCAAAAGGATTTCAGTTATTAGAAAAATTGGATATGGACTGCAAATTGAAAAAGACATTATATGGATTGAAGCAAGCTCTTAGAGCTTAGTATGCAAGGTTGGATAATTACGAAAATGAAGCTATGCACAAGAAATTTGCAGAAGATATGCAGAAAGAATTTGAGATGTCTATGTTTGGGGAGATGAATTTATTCCTTGGGCCGCAAATTAATTAGAAAGAGAAAAGTATATTTATTTCACAATCAAAGTATGCCAAGGGAATGCTAAAGAAGTTTGGAATGGAAGATTCTAAATCGGCACGTACCCCTATGGTTACTAATTGCAAGCTAAGTAAGAATAATGAATCTCCTAAGGTTGATCAAAGCAAGTACAGATCGATGATTGAAGGATTGTTATATCTAACTGTTACTAGACCAGATATCATGCATGCAGTTTGTCTTGTGGCTAGATTTCAAGATCCTAAAGAGTCGCATGTTGCAATAGTGAAGAGGATATTTAGAAACTTTAAGGGCACTCTGGAATATGGCTTGTGGTATCCAAAGGATACTAATTTTTCTTTAATTGCTTATACAAATGCAAATTGGGCAGGATGTGTTGATGATAGGAAAAGTACAAGTGGTGGTGCATTCTTTCTTTGATGTAGATTGGTGTCTTGGTTGATCAAGAAGCAAGATTCAATATCTTTATCTAGTGCAGAAGCAAAATATATTGTGGCAACATCTTGCTACACATAGGTGTTGTGGATGAAACAAACCTTGAAGGATATAAGAGTTGTATATGATGAACCAATTTCTATCTTTTGTGATAATACAAGTGCTATTAATATTTCAAAGAATTTGGTGATGCACTCAAGACAAAACATATCTCATTCTGGTATCACTTTTTGAGAGAGAAGGTTGTAGAGAATGAAGTGAAGCTTGAGTGTGTACCTACAAAGGATCAGGTTTTTGATACACTAAGGCTCTTCCTAAGGATACTTTTGAGTATCTTTGGGAGAAGTTAGGGGTTATTACCCCTCCTTCTTTGAACTAGATGCATAAGGATATCCATCAATACAGTGGATTTCAATACTCATTTTTTGTTTTGGATTGATGTTGGAGGCTACCTCTCAGGGGAAGTAGGTAGTGCTTTGTGGTTGTTGTAGTCAGGGGGATTTAGTGTTGTTGTAGGTTGGTGTTGTCCTTTGTCAGTTGTGTAAAAGGATATGAGAAATGGTTGTTTTTTAGTATAGTTTTTTGTGTTCTCCTAAGGGGGAGCCTATGGAGTAGTAAAGAGAGAAAGTGTGTATGTTTGATGTCAAAGGGAGAAAGAGATGAAAATGTGTTTCCATTTTCCATTCATGTCAAAGGGGGAGAGTAATGTGAAAAAGAAAGAGAGAAAAATAATGTGAAAAGATCATATGAGAAAGGGGGAGAAAGAAAGAGATAGTTGGTATGGAGTAGTATGTTGGTGATCAGAGATGTTATGTTTGTTGTTGATGGCTTTTCACATCATGTGTTTCCATCAATAAAAAAGGGGGAGATTGTTGCAAGTATGAATAGTTGTATGAGTAGTTGGTGTTGTCATTGATGTCAACAAGATTGGGGGAGATTGTTGCAGGCTTATGTTTGTGTTGTCATTGATGACTAGTTGTGTTGATGCTTTGATTAGTTGCATTATGTTGTCATTAGTAAGTGCTACTAGTGTCAACCTCTAGTGTTGCTTTGATAAGTTTCTCTTGGTGGATGTTGTTGGAAGTGTTGAAGATAATGTGTATCTTTGGTGCTTGGTTTCCAAGTGCTTATGAAAAAAATTGAATAAAAGAGGAAACAATGTGTTACAGAGGTGTTTTGGTATATAGAGTGGTGTTCTGGTTTTGTTCTACATTTCTTCATGGTTCAAGATCTGCTTATGCGGTTCAGATATGTTCATTAGAGGTGTTCAAAGGTTCTATATCCAAAAATTATTTGTTTGGATCGTTGTGCAAAGATAGTTGTGTTCATTAGTGTGTGAACTATATGTTGCAGTGGTGTTTGAGAGAAATGGTTTTGCTCCACATTTCTCTGTAGTTTGGTTTCTAGTCTCACAGTTCTAAAAGTGTATTGATAATGATCATATCTACCTACAGTCAAAGTTGTTCATGGTTTGGTTCCTCGAAGGTTGGTTTCTTAAGTTACAATGTATGGAAGGTTATTTGAGTGTACTGGGTGTGTACATTCTTCAGGTGAAAGTTGTGAAGGAATTTATTGGGTTTCATGGTTTTGTGAAATATTCCCTGGATTGTATTCAAGTGTTGTGTGTGGTCCACAAGTCTTCTTTGGATTTGAGGAAGTGTGTAATTAAATGTTAATGGTGTTTACATTGGTTTGATTGACCTTGGGTGTTTACACTAATTATGGATTTACTTTGGTGTTTGTGGAAGTGTGGCGTGATGTATATGTTTGATTTGGGTCTGAGTTAAGATGTGGTGTGGTTCACTTTCATTCCTTTCCATTGTGGGAATGCTTAGTTCCGACCTAATTTGATTGTATAGTTGAGGTGCATAGCCGACCTTGAAGAAAGTTTTTAATGTCAAAAACGGTATAAATAAGTGTTTAGTTGATGGAAAATTAGGTAGTAGTGTGTGATGCGAATTGCAAAGTTGTGAAGTACAAATTTGTGAGGTGTAGTGTGAGCTTAATGAGTTAGACCACTAGAAGTAGTGAGCAGAAGGTGTCTACAATCTTCAGAGAAACTGTGAATGTGTTGGTGATGTTGTGGTGGATCTTTTCTATTGCATTGAGATGGATTTCTCATTGTAACACTCTTCTTTCTTCTTTTTTGATGCAGGAGCATCTAGATAGATTGAAAATCAACATCAACCAAAAGAAAACTTCAAGTTTGAACTTATTTTTGGTGTGTTTTATGGTTCATTTAACATCTCTTGGATTTGGAAAGCTCTTGGTGTGTTCAAATTTGCATAAAGTCATTTTTTATCAAATCATCATTTTAAGCTCTGCAAGTAGTTTTCACTGGAAAACTCGTAAGGATTGGAGTAGAATACTTTGGTAGGGGAATTCATGGAGGTGGCATGCGAAAATATGCAAACAGAATTAAAGTCATACATTTTTTAGTTTGGGAGATTTTAATGCCAAAAGTTTGTTAAAAAAATTGTCAGCAATTTACAAAAAGTTTAATATCTCATGATTTTGGAGGATTGGTGTAAAATCCTTTTGTAGGGGTCCATGGGGTACTATTCCATGCTTTCAAGCCATTTTTTTGTGTGAATCAAATAGCTTTCATTTTTTTCGCTTGTCAGCACCCGATTTGGCACTTTCAAAGTACCAATTTGATCAATTTTATTGTGGAAGGGTATTATGAAGGTCATGGAAATTAAATATCAATTTTAATTCCTTCATTAACTATTTATCTATTACATAAATAATGTGGGGGGCGTTTGGAACATAAAAGACACAAAAAAATCAAGATTTTAGATATTTTAAAATGCCCGGAATAGAGAAAAACGCCTCTGGGAGTAAAGATAGCACCTGTAGGAGTTAATAGAAGCTTAAAATGTCTCATTTAACACTGCATAAACTTAGAATATGGATAGTTATGATTGGGGAGAGTGGGGCACCCATTGTAGGGCAACAATTGATAATTTACAATGCATTTTTCAAGGGGTTTTGAAGAAAAACGTGGGAAGAAGTTTGTGAGGAATGGGAAGGAGAAAAATACCTCTATAGAGGTATTCATTGGGGGTTTTGATTGCAAGTTTGAGCAACACCAGTGAAGGAAAGACAAGTCACTAGTGTGTGAGAGGTGCAAAGATTTTGGAATTGTGTGAAGGTCTGAACAACATCAAGAGAGCTTTGGAGCAGCAAGAAGAAGCTACAGGGAGAACATTTATGGAGATTTGATTTTAAAAATATATTGAGCAATTTGTATTTGTATAAATTTGAATGAAAGAAGTTTTAGATTTGATTTGAAATGATTTCTCTTTGTTTAATCTTTGTTGTTTTGTGAGTTGTGGATTGGGGTTGGTTTTTGTTTGCATCATTTTCTGTGATTTGGAAGTGAGCCTTTGGTAGTGAGTCCTTCTTTCTTTTGAGAATTGAGAGCTTTGATAGTGAGCCCTTCGTATTCAGTGTTGTAATTACTTTATATTGTGAGCTAATCCTTACCATAGCTTTCCCCTTTTTGGGTTTTCCATGTAAATCTAGTGTTCTATTGTGCATGATGTTGATGTGTTTTAGTTTTTTGTTAATTGCTTTCATGCTAAAACACTCTAATAGATTAAGGGTTAATTAAGTTAATGTGGATCTGAATGTTTATGAGGGTTTTGAAGTTTTAATGTATGACTGATTCACCCCCTCTCAGTTGTCTTGTGTAAAATCAACAATGAGATGGGAGTGCCACTCAAACAATGATAAGGTAAAACCCATGATCATGTTCTCTTGTGAACACAACACCAAGGTAGGATGAGTGAAGAATATACCTCAAATCCACACCAAGAAACTCTCACGAGATCCATAAAACCAAATGAACCCACATAAATGGCGGAATGACTAGGAGCTAACACCCGTCGACTAGATAACTCAACCATTGATTTCTAAAACAAGGAGTAGTATGACAGTAACAACCACCTCCAATCCACAAAAAAAAAAAAAACTAAACAACACCTAAACCAAGGGACAAGAATACACAAGAGGTTCTCTTACTAGGAGGTACAAGCCCGCCACCAACTAGAACAACAAAAAGTTACTTCCAAAAAATGAACACACTTTCCAAAACAAAAAGGTCCCAAAAAACCTAAGGTATGGTACTTGTTGACAAAATGAAAACATGGTAAGTCTCTCTAGGCCAAGATGAACAACTTTTATATTCTAAGTTTCCCTAAGAAATGATTGAAAGAACCAACAAATGAAGAACGATGAAAAATGAGACACTAGAGGATACTAGCTCCTAGATAGGGCACTAGCGCCTAGGAACGACACTAACATGATTGTACATGTGTCTATGTCTAGCATTGGAGTCATAGTCTAACATTGGGGTCTTGTTTTGGCATTGGAGTCCTTGCCAAGAATTATAGCCCTGGTTCTAGTGCTAGTGTCCTAACTAGTGAGCAAACCCAAGATTATTTTTGGTCCCCGAAACAAGCACAATCCTTAGGGACTATAATTTAGGAGCCTTGATCAAAAATAGACTCTGAAATGATGAAAACTATTAAGGAATTTAAAAGGTCTTAGGCACACAATCTTGCATCACACTAGCCCACAAAGGAGATAACTCCCAAGGGATGGGAAGAACACAAGAGGCTCCAACACAAGGCCAATGACACATTGGGTGAAGGGGAAAGGTGTCCCACACCTCTTGACCCTACCAAGGCCATTCAAAGAACCCTAAATGGCCCCTCAGCGAGGTGGTTCTCAATGAGACACTATACACACAAAAGAGAGCTAATGGCTCCAAAGATCAAATGACATGTTTTCTAACTTAGGATTCATTTTAAAGCCCAAATTAAAGTGCACTCTACATTCACTTTTAACCAACACTGCAATGAAATTTAAAGAGCATATAAGATAACACGTGTGTGAATCCAACATTAAAAAATGTAAGGGCATCCAAACAAAAAATCATTCCATCTAATTAAGGAGGTTCAATTGACATTTTACAATTTGTATAGAGGACTCAAATGTCCTTTCAATATATTTTATAAAATGTTGCATTGAAGTAATGAAATGAGGAATTTTTACAACTATATCATGACCTTGGAGCTCTTCCCAAGATCCTTGAATCCCTAATGTGGTTTCATGCCACCCAACCATGTGGTACCCAAAGGTCCACTCCTACTATGTTAGGAGATTGTCACATGAGCCACAAGCACACACACACACACCAAACACATTAGGAGAAGGCTTACACATGCACCATACACATCATGCAATATCACTTAATCAAAATCACAAGATGGATCAAAATAAAAATCATCATTGAGAACAAAGACCAATGACAAGAAAAATAGTCTCATTGGGCACAAACACCAATGGAACAAACACTCTCAATAGGCACACATACCAATAACACAAGGATAATATGCTAGAGAGGAGGTAGAAAGTGTCATCACAAATCTCAAAGGGGTGGATAAGCAGAGTTGGGTACAACTCAACTCACCCACATGAGGAACACAACTAGCAAGACCTAGCATCCTAGAGTGGGCACGCAAGGTCTATGTTCATACCAAGCCTATACGAGTGATTTGGCTATGTTACAAGCATCATTCTTGGTTCATTTTGTTTACACAATGTTATTAGTTATCGCTTACTAAGAAAACTCGTTACCCATCACATCCTCAAGCCACCCCCAACCGACGTCAAGAGCAACTCCACTATGAATCTCTAGTACCTTCATCCTAGGTTCATCATGAATCGTCATAATTGAGTGTGGCACAAAAAGATTGTCTCACAAATTTTAAATATGATCTCAAAATGATCCTTATGAAAATTCATGGAGAAGTCGTTCTTTCCCCCATTCCAAAATATCCAAAAACACATTTTAAATTCAAAGTTCTCAATTTACTTGAATGCAAAAACCAACAATTTTTTCCCAAACTCCATTGTTGAAACCTTTTTTTTTGTTTTAATTTTCTCAAGTTCAAAAAAATTTAAAAACAAAATGTGCCCTTTGGTTCTAAAAATGCACAATTACGTTATGAAGTAAAATTCGATTTTCAAGCATTTTGAAAAAATTAGGCATTATGAGGGCACGAAATGACCAAATTGAAATTTTCAGTTTTAAACTTAAAGCTACTATAATTGTGTTGTAACCAAAATAAATTTTTGGCATTCTGTATAATTTGAGCTAAATCTTGTTAAAATGCCATGTAAAACCTGTTTTAGGTCAAACCAATCATAGGATCTTGGTGGGTTTCTGTCAAGGAACACATGTGCAAAATTCTAAAAATTTGAAAATTAGGGTTTTACGTGAGGACCTTCCCATAAATGATTGAAAATGATTTTGATAGGATTAAAAGGCTTCACTATCACATCGGTTAAGTCATAATCATCAAAAGGCATGTTTTACTCTGGTGGGTCTATTTCTATTTTTCAGGAACAAAGTTAGGAGCTCCACAGCCATTAATGGCAGATTGGCCAGTACCAGCTGCTGAAAGCTAAGCTTCAAAAGCTTCAACAAAGAAACCATGGCGAAAATGCTTGAAAAGATGCTCTGCGACGGAGGGGACTTTCAAAAATGAAAAATGCTGAAAATTGACTAAGTCTGGGATTTTCAAAAAATGAAAAATGCTGAAAATTGACTAAGTCTGGAGAATGCACGCCTTGCTACCAAGAGGAGGCTATGCAGTCAAATGCGTTAGTCATTTTTCCAAACACCCATACATGATGAACGTGAGACATGAAGAAATGGTGATCTTCGACGGAGGAGATTTCTGAAATTGAAAAAGGTCAAAATTTGACTAACTCTGGAAATGCTACGAAGGAGAGGCAAGTTCACATGCTGAAAAGAGCCTTTTTCAAGCTGGGGCGCCCATGATCTTTAAAGGTCAAATGCAGTCTGCAAGATCTTACAAGGCAGTCATCCTCGACATTTGCTTGCTGGCGCGACAACGAAACAAACAGATAAATCTTCCAAGGAGTGGATCATAAACAACTGCTGATGAAGAGAAAAGAGGCAGTTGAAGAAATATTAGGAAACCATTGTCGAAGGTGAAAATCAAAGAAAAAGAGCCTTTTCAAAAGAAAAGCACCCTTCTTTTTGGACCTCCAGATGCTGATAAACGACAAAAGGCTTCCCAGGATAACCTTCTCAGCCTAGGTAGATCTCAATGACGCAACTGAAAGCACAGACATCTGACAGGGCAGTCAACAGGTAATCAGGATCAAACTAGGCAACTTTTTAGATGGAAATAAACTTGCTAAAGGACAAAAGTGCCCTTTTCAAGGAGGGGCGCCCTTGAATAAAGGAACCCTAAAATGAAATCCAAGTTTTCTGAAGTCAGTCATATTTGGCAGAACAGAGCTGGCTACCTGATGAGATATCAAGCGAAATCATCTGACTCTCCAACCAATGAGAAATCCATATCAAAACACGAGAGGTCATTTCAAAAGGCTGAAGAACGAAGTTTGAAAATTCACCAAGGCATTAGCAAAAGAGCCCTTTCTTGGAAAAGGCGCCCTTTCTTTTGAAGCCCTAAACTCATCTTTTCATCATCATGTCTCCCAGACACTTCTTTTCAGTATAGATCCAGCTCCGCAGTGAATGTGTTAGCGACATCTCAAGATCAACAGATAAGGCTAGATTCAAGATCAAACAGAGGTCCTTTAGGAGAGAAAATATTTAAAAACTTGCAAAAAATAAAAAGGGATGCCTAAAAGAAGTCAAGGGTCAAGTTGTTGACTAAAGTCAAGAGCTTTTGAGTTAAAATTGGCTAAAACACTCCACGATCAGTGGAAATCACCTTTTTGAACTTCAGATCAAGCCAAAATCACTTTTGAGCTTGAGTTAGGTCCCCAAACTTGTGGATCTAAGGCTTGAGTCTATGTAATCAAGGTATAGGCATCCCATTTCATTATTTCATTGCAGGTTGATGATCAAGAATAGCCATGAGCTCTCAAGGATGCCATTTACAGATCTGGCCAAGGTTTTCATCCGTTCTTCGATATTTCTTGCAGATCTGAAGTAGAAGAAGATTGCTAATCTGAGGTTGGACTAAGAGACAGATTTTCTCAGGGAGTCAGATAAAAACTTCCAATCCATCTTCTGTCTACTTCCTCTCTTTTTGTCTTAGGTTTTCTTGCATGTCACACAAAGCAACAGGCTACATCAGATCAGATCAACTGGGTAGATTCAACATAATTTTCCAGAGAAACCCATCTCGACAAATTTTCTAGAATCAGCAAACTTGCTGCCCCTATTTTTGGGGGGTTTTCCGAAAAAGTTTCAGAATCAAAATTCTGAGGAATTGGGTTTGTTCAGCATTGAAGTACGAACAAAACCCATGTGCCATATTTTTTATGGAAAAATACTTCTCGGCAAGGCACTATTTTCAGGGGTTTTTCAGAAGTTGTCTAAACACATCCGTGTTTACAGTCAACAGGCGAGTTCTTCTTCATAGAATGACAATTTGGCGTCCTTGGGCTCCAATTGAACAACCAAACCTTGCACCAGCAACTCTCCAACCAGATCTTACACACATTGCTGGAGAGCAAACAGACATCATCAGTAGTCTGCGGATCTTTATCTTTGAAAATGTTACATCTCCCGCTCAGTGGAGAGCTGCAGCAATTACTCTAGACGAAGAAGAAAGAAAGGCTGATCTTGCAGAAAAAAGACCAATATTACCACCTCCCGCATGGCAGTAAGCACCTTGGCTTACTAGCTGCGAAGAGGTCATTCCAAGCACGGAGCCGCCAAAGTTACCAAGAGAAATAGCTTGCACAAGAAGAGATGTCATGTCATCAAAGCATTGACTATCCAGAAACGGAAGAAGTCAACACATGGATCAAGGAGTTGTTGAACCAAAAATGGTGAAGTGTGAAAAGACACCTAGGAAGGACGTCCTACCTTCCAATTGGCATTTATGATACTTGAAGTTGACTTGATGCCTCATTCCAAGTCAACTCAAGAAGGCATTAAATGTAGTTGGAGTTAACTTGATGTCCCTTTCCAAGTTAACTCCATATCCCTTAAATCATGCATTGTCAGATCCCACTGATTAAGGATGTCTAATCAGCTTCCATGATTTGTGGATCTTAGATCTCCACTAAATGTGGATGTCTATTTTGGAGGGATACTTACATTAAAGTTCACCTTTAGTTTACTTTCAGTCAACTGAAGTAGTTTCCAGTTGACTCTTTGTTTACTTTCAGTTAACTGAAGTAGTTTTCCAGTTAACTGCTTGTTCCCCCTTTTTAGGAATAAATCTTGCTAATTGATTGGCAAGAACTCATTGTTAACTCAAGGAGATTTTGGGGTTGCCCACTCCTTTGAGTTCTATAAATAAGAGCCTTGGGCTCATTATTTGTTTAACTTTTACTTGCTATGCAAAATTGTTGCGCCATTGTTGCCAACAGCTTTGAAAGTGGATATTTGTTCACTCTTGGATGAGAGTTCGTTGGTCGATCGTAATTGTGCATGATTTTGTGCCTTTGCTTTCCCAACCTTTGTAATTCGTTGATGAAGCTTTGAAGGAGAATATCAGAAGGCGCTTGCATTTTGGTCAATCTTTTTGAGTTGTGTCCATGTCTTGTATCTAATAGCTCGTTGTTTCATTTCCCTCCTTGGATAGGAGTCCCTCCTCCTTGGATATTTGTTATTAACAAGTTATTGTTTGTTGTTGTTTAATGTATTGACTTCCAAGCTATACTTCGGATATGAGTCCCTCCTCCTTAGCAAGCTCTCTGGCCAAGGCATCGTAAAATTGTTGTTTCTCGTAAACTATTTCCTAGCCCATACCTCGGATAGGAGTCCCTCCTCCTTGGCAGGTCTCAAATCTAGTTTACCGTAAAGAGTGTTTGCTTGTACCAACCTTATCCCGGTGTATACCTGAGAGTTCAGAGCCTCGGTCATATTCTCAGGAGACGGCGAATTCAGGTGATCCAACCAACCCATTCCCGCTCCTTTACCCTCATACTCTATTTACCTTGAAGGTATTGGATAGATAGAAGCTAGATTAGTTGTAGTTAAGATCTGCAGAAACCAGAGAAAAAGCTTAGCTACGATGCATTGTGTTTGTGCACCCTTGTGTCCTACCGCTGAAGCATAAAAAGATAGGAACTTTAGTTTACATTTCCCTTCCTTACGCATTGCTCCCAGCAGAGAGGGACTTCTCCTCTTTAAATAAAGAATAAGTGTTGCAAAACATTTGAAATAGCTGAACGTTTACAATCAGCACTCCAGAGGTGCTAATTTAAACGCCAACAGTTTTCTAGCGCCCACCGTGGGGAAACGAGGCATCAAACTTCAAGAAAAGCTTAACGCTTTTATGTCACGGGAATGATCCTCTAGCATCCAATTGCATGATCGATACAAAGAAGCAATGGATGGTAACAACAACAATGCTGGAAAGAGGCGTCCGCCTTCATTACCTTGGGGTAATAGTATTGGACCTTTGGCTTTTCAGGTAAATCATGAATTACCTAAAGGGTCAAGGAAACACTTCCCCCAATTTCATGGCGATGGAAGTCAACACCTAGATGAACATTTTGCTGCATTCACAACGGCCTGGGCCATCTTGCATGTGCCACATGAAGACATCGTAGTGCGTCTCTTTGTGGAGACTCTTGTTGGGAATGCTGCAGACTGGTTCAGTCACCTGAAGCCAGGCATTATTACAAGCTGGGAAACTATGAGCGAGAAGTTTTTGGCGAGATTCAAGCCCGCCGAAGACAATCATATGTTGTTTGCCCAGCTTGCAAATTCAAAGATGGAACGCAATGAACACATGAGGGAATTTGTATCAAGATTTAATCGTCTTGTTACAAGAATTTCTTCTACGCTCGATCCATCACCAGAGATCCTGATAAGCTGTTTCATAAATGCTCTTCCATCAGAGATAGCCTTCTTCCTGAAGATGGCAAAGGAAACAGAGTTGAAGAGTGTGCAAGAACACGCCATTAGGTTGGAGGATAATATGATCACTTCCGGCTTGATGAAAACAAATTCTATCAGATCTCTAGCTCAACAACCGTACCAGCCAAAGAAAGACAATCTTCAGCCACAGTTGCCAACACCTCCATCAAGACCAATGATTGAAGTTGCACACAGTGCAGTATTTTGCTATTTCCATGACAGTGATGAACATACTGGATCCACGTGCCCTGAGAATCTGAGAATGACCCAAATCATGGGATACGTTGAAGCTGCTCCCAGTTCTAGTTTTGTACCAAGTTCGAATGTTGTCTTACCACAAACGGACGACTTCGATGGCGACTCCACAACGGGAAACTTCGAACCCGTTATTAAAGAAGAAAAAGAAGCATACCGTCAGTATTCTCTTGCGGTGAATCATGAAAAATTTTCAACGCCTGTGAATACACGTGTTCGACACTTGAAAGCACAAAAAGAAGAGGAAGAAAGATGGAAATCAAACGAAAAGGGTGAAGAGGTGCCTTCCACTTCCAATCCCAGATCTTCACAGAAGAATGCTATGCTAGTTGCTCAAGAGATGTCTTCAGCAAATTTTGACTTCGTAGCTTCCATGATGAAGACTAAGGTACAAATCTCTCAACTGGAATATCTTTAGGATCATCCAGAACAAATAGATCAGATTCTCAATGTTGTAAAGAAACGGGTTGTGCTCAGGTCATTTGTTCCAGCAGGAGCAAAGCCTAAAATAGGTCCTTGTAATTATGTGACTCTATTAGAGATAGAAACTGAAGATCAGAACATTGCTTGTTTTGAAAAGAGACTGACAGAGGACACAAGGTCATGGACAACACAGTTCTATGGAGGTTGTTCAAATACAAGTTCAGAAGCAAGGGAAGTGATCATCTCCCCTAAAGGACAATTGCACCCATCTCTGCAATTGGAATTCACTGAAGATGAGAAAGAGGTACTTTTGTTAGGCCCCAAAGATGCCGAAGACATGGGAATGAAATTCCTATGTATTAAAGGTGATTTGGAGCTGATCCAGGAGCCGGTCAAAGGATATTTTCAGGTCAGCAAAGATCACCTACGACATTATAGAAATCGAGTTTGGAACTCGATCAACTGGTTTGAAGAGTTCAGCATCCTGAGGATGAACTATAATGAAACTAATGCCTCAAGGGTATCAGCTTTCCCATTTGCATCATATTCTGACTTTTGTCAGAGTACTTTTGCTTGGATATATGAATACCTGAGAATCTTCATCCCAGAGGGATTGTCTCCTGCAATTCCCATCAGAAAAGAAGTAAAGCCTTTCAAGCAGAAGCAGCACCAATGGGAGGCTCTTCGCACTGCCATGAAGCAGGCAATACTTGAAGCATTTCGTCCCTTTGGGGATGGGGTGAGTTCTTTGTAAAATAATTTTTCTTTGCTTTAGCGTTATGTTGTTATGTATTTCCCCATTCTGTAAAGTATTGTCGTGTTTTAGGTGATTTCTTAGATGTTTTGTTGTAGGCGAATAAATTGGGGAACCCAATAAATAAGGTGAACTCTATTTTTAGGTATGTATGGAATCAAAGTCCTGACTTCGTTACCTAATGGATAAGATATACTGGTCTACGAAACTTGAGATTCTCGGTTCTCCTATGCCGTAGGTATCCGACATGGTCACCAGACGGAGCCTAATGTTGTACCCAAAATAAATTTTTGGCATTCTGTATAATTTGAGCTAAATCTTGTTAAAATGCCATGTAAAGCCTGTTTTAGGTCAAACCAATCATAGGATCTTGGTGGGTTTCTGTCAAGGAACACATGTGCAAAATTATGAAAATTTGAAAATTAGGGTTTTACGTCCCTATTTTAAGGGAAACCCCCGAAAATAGGACCTTCCCATAAATGATTGAAAATGATTTTGATAGGATTAAAAGGCTTCACGATCACATCGGTTAAGTCATAATCATCAAAAGGCATGTTTTACTCTGGTGGGTCTATTTCTATTTTTCAGGAACAAAGTTAGGAGCTCCACAGCCATTAATGGCAGATTGGCCAGTACCAGGTGTTGAAAGCTAAGCTTCAAAAGCTCCAACAAAGAAACCATGGTGAAAATGCTTGAAAAGATGCTCTGTGACGGAGGGGACTTTCAAAAATGAAAAATGCTGAAAATTGACTAAGTCTGGGATTTTCAAAAGATGAAAAATGCTGAAAATTGACTAAGTCTGGAGAATGCACGCCTTGCTACCAAGAGGAGGCTATGCAATCAAATGCCTTAGTCATTTTTCCAAACACCCATACACGATGAACGTGAGACATGAAGAAATGGTGATCTTCGACGGAGGAGATTTCTGAAATTGAAAAAGGTCAAAATTTGACCAAATCTGGAAACGCTACGAAGGAGAGGCAAGTTCACATGCTGAAAAGAGCCTTTTTCAAGCGGGGGCGCCCATGATCTTTAAAGGTCAAATGCAGTCTGCAAGATCTTACAAGGCAGTCATCCTCGGCGTTTGCTTGCTGGCGCCACAACGAAACAAATAGATAAATCTTCCAAGGAGTGGATCATAAACAACTGTTGATGAAGAGAAAAGAGGCAGTTGAAGAAATATCAGGAAACCACTGTCGAAGGCGAAAATCAAAGAAAAAGAGCCTTTTCAAAAGAAAGGCACCCTTCTTTTTGGACCTCTAGATGCTGATAAACAACAAAAGGCTTCCCAGGATAACCTTCTCAGCCTAGGTAGATCTCAATGACTCAACTGAAAGCACAGACATCTGACAGGGCAGTCAACAGATAATCAGGATCAAACTAGGCAACTTTTCAGATGGAAATAAACTTGCTAAAGGACAAAAGTGCCCTTTTCAAGGAGGGGCGCCCTTGAATAAAGGAACCCTAAAATGAAATCCAAGTTTTCTGAAGTCAGTCATCTTTGGCAGAACAGAGCTGGCTACCTGGTGAGATATCAAGCGAAATCATCTGACTCTCCAATCAATGAGAAATCTAGATCAAAACACGAGAGGTCATTTCAAAAGGCTGAAGAATGAAGTTTGAAAATTCACCAAGGCATTAGCAAAAGAGCCCTTTCTTGGAAAAGGCACCCTTTCTTTTGAAGCCCTAAACTCAACTTTTCATCATGATGTCTCCCAGACACTTCTTTTTAGTATAGATCCAGCTCCGCAGTGAATGTGTTAGCGACATCTCAAGATCAACAGATAAGGCTAGATTCAAGATCAAACAGAGGTCTTTCAGGAGAGAAAATATTTAAAAACTTGCAAAAAACCAAAAGGGATGCCTAAAAGAAGTCAAGGGTCAAGTTGTTGACTAAAGTCAAGATATTTTGAGTTAAAATTGGCTAAAACACTCCGCGATCAGTGGAAATCACCTTTTTGAACTTCAGATCAAGCCAAAATCACTTTTGAGCTTGAGTTAGGTCCCCAAACTTGTGGATCTAAGGCTTGAGTCTATGTAATCAAGGTATAGGCATCCCATTTAATTATTTCATTGCAGGTTGATGATCAAGAACAGCCATGAGCTCTCAAGGACGCCATTTACAGATTTGGCCAAGGTTTTCATCCATTCTTCGATATTTCTTGCAGATCTGAAGTAGAAGAAGATTGCTAATCTAAGGTTGGACTAAGAGACATATTTTCTCAGGGAGTCAGATAAAAACTTCCAATCCATCTTTTGTCTACTTCCTCTCTTCTTGTCTTAGGTTTTCTTGCATGTCACACAAAGCAACAAGCTACATCAGATCAGATCAACTGGGTAGATTCAACATAATTTTCCAGAGAAACCCATCTCGACAAATTTTCTAGAATCAGCAAACTTGCTGCCCCTATTTTTGGGGGTTTTTCCAAAAAAATTTCAAAATCAAAATTCTGAGGAATTGGGTTTGTTCAGCATTGAAGCACGAACAAAACCCATGTGCTAGATTTTTTATGGAAAAATACTTCTCGGCAGGGCGCTATTTTCAGGGGTTTTTCAGAAGTTGTCTAAACAGATTCGTGTTTACAATCAACAGGCGAGTTCTTCTTCATAGAATGACAATTTGGCATCCTTGGGCTCCAATTGAACAACCAGACCTTGCACCAGCAACTCTCCAACCAGATCTTACACACATTGCTGGAGAGAAAACATACATCATCAACAGTCTGCGGATCTTTATCTTTGAAAAGAATACATCTCTCGCTCAGTGGAGAGCCGCAGCAATTACTCTGGACGAAGAAGAAATAAAGGCTGATCTTGCAGAAAAAAGACCAATATTACCACCTCCCGCGTGGCAGTAAGCACCTTGGCTTACTAGCTGCGAAGAGGTCATTCCAAGCACGGAGCCGCCAAAGTTACCAAGAGAAATAGCTTGCACAAGAAGAGATGTCGTGTCATCAAAGCATTGACTATCCAGAAACGGAAGAAGTCAACACATGGATCAAGGAGTTGTTGACCAAAAATGGTGAAGTGTGAAAAGACACCTAGGAAGGACGTCCTACCTTCCAATTGGCATTTATGATACTTGAAGTTGACTGGATGCCTCATTCCAAGTCAACTCAAGAAGGCATTAAATGTAGTTGGAGTTAACTTGGTGTCCCTTTCCAAGTTAACTCCATATCCCTTAAATCATGCATTGTCAGATCCCACTGATTAAGGATGTCTAATCAGCTTCTATGATTTGTGGATCTTAGATCTCCACTAAATGTGGATGTCTATTTTGGAGGGATACTTACATTAAAGTTCACCTTTAGTTTACTTTCAGTCAACTGAAGTAGTTTCCAGTTGACTCTTTGTTTACTTTCAGTTAACTGAAGTAGTTTTCTAGTTAACTGCTTGTTCCCCCTTTTTAGGAATAAATCTTGCTAATTGATTGGCAAGAACTCATTGTTAACTCAAGGAGATTTTGGGGTTGCCCACTCCTTTGAGTTCTATAAATAAGAGCCTTGGGCTCATTATTTGTTTAACTTTTACTTGCTATGCAAAATTGCTGCACCATTGTTGCCAACAGCTTTGAAAGCGGATATTTGTTCACTCTTGGATGAGAGTTCGTTGGTCGATCGTAATTGTGCATGATTTCGTGCCTTTGCTTTCCCAACCTTTGTAATTCATTGATGAAGCTTTGAAGGAGAATATCAGAAGGCGCTTGCATTTTGGTCAATCTTTTTGAGTTGTGTCCACGTCTTGTATCTAATAGCTCGTTGTTTCATTTCCCTCCTTGGATAGGAGTCCCTCCTCCTTGGATATTTATTATTAACAAGTTATCGTTTGTTGTTGTTTAATGTATTGACTTCCAAGCTATACTTCGGATAGGAGTCCCTCCTCCTTAGCAAGCTCGCTGGCCAAGGCATCGTAAAATTGTTGTTTCTCGTAAACTATTTCCTAGCCCATGCCTCGGATAGGAGTCCCTCCTCCTTGGCAGGTCTCAGATCTAGTTTACCATAAAGAGTGTTTGCTTGTACCAACCTTATCCCGGTGTATACCCGAGAGTTCAGAGCCTCGGTCATATTCTCAGGAGACGGAAAATTCAGGTGATCCAACCAACCCATTCCCGCTCCTTTACCCTCATGCTCTGTTTACCTTGAAGGTATTAGATAGATAGAAGCTAGATTAGTCGTAGTTAAGATCTGCAGAAACCAGAGAAAAATCTTAGCTACGACGCATTGTGTTTGTGCACCCTTGTGTCCTACCGCTGAAGCATAAAAAGATAGGAACTTTAGTTTACATTTCCCTTCCTTACGCATTGCTCCCAGCAGAGAGGGACTTCTCCTCTTTAAATAACGAAGAAGTGTTGCAAAACATTTGAAATAGCTGAACGTTTACAATCAGCACTCCAGAGGTGCTAATTTAAACACCAACAAATTTCACAAATTGGAAACTATTGGGGGAGTTTTATGCTCCCTCAATGGTGAGCATGACATCCAAGTGAAGAAACATCAACAAAAGGATAAGAGAAGCGATTTTCCAAATTTGAAAGCATTTTTTTTTTTGGAAAACTTGCAACCTTTCACCATATGAGGAGGTAGAGATCATGCACACACCAAAACAATCATTTTCTTATTCCCATCAATCCATATCCCAAGTCATTCTATTTCAAATCTACACAATTTTCCCAATTTTCAATTTTCCATGAAGGGGTTTTTTTGAGCAAGTTCTTCCAAAATGTGAATAATCAAATAAAATATTTTCTGTTTTTCTTGTAACCCATTTTTCTTATTTCTATTTTTTATTTTTCCTATATATTTATTTTCATTTCTCTATTTTCTCAAAATTACCATTTAACAAAAATAAAACATTCCACATTCATTCATTTACAATAATTTTAACAAGAAGATTAAATTGAATATAACTAAGCATTCCCAACCCAAGGAATATTTCAAAATTTAAATAAATTAGCTTTATTTTTCCCCTTTTCCCAAAGCATAGAAATTATTTCACGTCTAGAAGATATTGAAAATAATTTTGATTCCTAAAATTCCATTTACAAAAAATGAGGAAATTAAACCATTAATCAAATCAAACATTTACTAGTAACTCACAACATAGATTAACTCCAAAATTACCTCTAATTTGGATCAAAGTTAGCATAGGGTCAATCATGACACATACCATACTTGATTTGAGTATGATTGGGGACTAACAAAAAAGGAAAGCCCCATGTGACATCTCTGAAATAACCACCGTTGGGAGATAATTTAAACTTGCATAACTAGGTGGAGAAATAACCTTGTACTTGTATCCACTCAATACACATGTGAAGTGTATTTTCTCAATGTTTAATAGTTGAAACATAGCATAGCATCCAATGGGGTACAAAAACATATAAAATGTAAAACAATGCATCTAAATATCATAAAATCATGATAACATTCATTTGAAACATGAAATATAATATACATATCCATGAACTAAAGCATAATTATAAACCAAACACTTAAGTATATCAATACAAACAAACACCAACAATTGACATGTTGAGGAACCTAATCTTGAAACATGTGGGTGGTCCAAGCACACCATGCAAAGCAAGAAATAAAGCCACAACCAAAACTCACAATGAAAATAGTGAAACTAAAACATCGATAAAGATCTAAAGCAACAAGCACAAGCATGACCTATGCATCCCTTGATAAATAGTCAAAATGATGTCGATATCCAAATAGCTCAAGGCCACAAACATGAAGAGCATTGCAAGAGGATTCTTGTGGTAACATATTTCCATAATATTAGTACCGCGTTAACTAACTACAAATCACCATGTCCCAAAATAATGAAATAGATTCTATAGAGGCTCAAATTATATAAACCTCAAGCAACTACAATAGCATGACTAACCTAGCTAAATCACAACAATTGCAATGCAAAATATCAAATCACAACACAACCAATTGAGAGAATAGAGAGTGAAATCCATTACACAAATAAGGGAATTGGGTTTGGAGGTAAACATTTATTTATCAATTCAATCAAATCACAATGCAACCAACTGAGAGAATAAAGAGTGAAATCTATAACACAAATGAAGGAATTGGGTTTGGAGGTGAAAAATCACTTATGAATTCTATCAAATCACAACACAACCAAGAGAATAAAGAGTGAAATCCATAACACAAATGAAGGAATTTGGATTGGAGGTAGACATTCACTAATCGATTCTATCTAAGATTCTCCAATAAATACAATAATTTATTCCAATACTTGTAAAACCAACTACTCTAATGGCTATAGATAGAGGGATTATGGACCTTTCAACAATGATACAAATAATTTAATAGATGATGCAAATATGGGATAGTACATACAAACATATAAAGATTAAATACAAACACCTATTGCCTTAGATGGCTCTAGGAAAATTCATCGCCAACAATTCACCACAGGAAAATTCACCACCAATGCTGCGGAAAATGGTGAATTTGTCATGGCGGTGAATTGTTGGCGGTGAATTTTCCCACAATAAATACAATAATTTATTCCAATACTTGTAGAACCAACTACTCTAATGGCTATAGATAGAGGGATTATGGACCTTTCAAGAATGATACAAATAATTTAATAGATGATGCAAATATGGGATAGGACATACAAACATATAAAGATTAAATACAAACACCTATTGCCTTAGATGGCTCTAGGAAAATTCATCCACAGGAAAATTCACCGTCATGACAAATTCACCTCAAGGAAAATTCACCACCAATGCTGCAGAAAATGGTGAATTTGTCATGGCGATGAATTTTCCTTGAGGTGAATTTGTCATGACAGTGAATTTTCCCACAATAAATTGCTGACAGTGAATTTACCTTAGACAAAGGCACAAATTTTGATGTAACACCTCTTTTTTTTTTGTGTGTGTGAAAGATGTCTTGAGGAAAAGACAATGGACTAGGCCACCAAAGGATAGTGTAGGCCAGTAACTACAAAAGGGACAAACCAACAGTTATTGGAAGGCCACTATGGTAGAAAATAGCATAATGTGGTACCTTTCGAAGGATAGAAGACACTAGAACTATTTTGATGATGATACAATTTAATCCAAAATAATAATACAATTCAAACATACACAATTTTTTTTTAAATTAAAATATTTTTTAATTGAAAAGGTATTGGTTCCACGAAGGTGACAACAATCATTCCTATTTCCCTTTACTCAGTAATAAGATTTCATTGCAGAGAATAATGGAGATGATAATAGTAGCATAAATATTTCATGGGATTACATATGGAACGTTCAGATTCTTCTGCCTATTTACACAGCCAAGGTAGTAGATGGGCAGTTACCAATGGAGTCACAACCAAGAATATCTCTGTATTCTCTTGTGATCCAGAAACTGTCATATACTTTTCCATCTGAGCTTTTTTTGTACTCAAACAACAATGAAGAATGGTTAAAAGCTGTTAGCTTCACAAAACCAAAATCATGATCTTTAAAAATGCTCCAAGTGGTTTGTAAAGAGGTGTAATCAGAAAGATGACTTCCTCCACCGCCTGCAACGACATGAATTGTTGCATTGAAAGTACCCGAGTAATGTGTCTTTTCTTCACTGACACAGTAATTCTGCATTTGAAAAGAAATGGACAGATTTTATTATTATTCAGCTTTGTAGGAAGAGTTCGGTGCATGAGAAGTTGAACATCCTCCAGAAAACCATAAGACATGACAGGAAAAAATCCACGTAATTGTATTCTAAAATATGCTACTATTCCCTGTTACTTTTCCCAGGAATATTAACTTGACATAAGAGGCAAAGTTGTATATATACATTTTGATGACTCAAATCTGTTTATTTTGGGTACACAGATTTCATGATAAAATCGATCAAAGCAACAATAAATCACTTGTTTTGCCAAATCAAGTTACTTGACTTACTTCATAAACAGGGCATGATCGTTCGTAGTTGTGAACATGGCCAAAGAAAGCAATGTCAACCTTGTATTTCTGCCAAAGATTCTGGTATGTTTCTCTTCCCATCGGCTCTTCAAATGCTCCATGGGAGGCAAGCCATGAATTTGACGAATAACCAAGAACTCGATGTGAAATAAAGATGAGCCATGGTTGTTTTTGTCTATCAGCTGAAGCTAAGCATTTCTCAATAAATTCATATTGCTCAGTTCCCTTCTGCCAATCAAGTTCTGAATCTACAATGCAGAAATGAAACATGCCATAGTCGGTCGAATACCTGAAGTAAACATATCCACTCATCAATCAAGTTTTGAATGCAATGGGCTAAATATAACAAAATGAATTATATCAAGAAAATAAATAAATTTTAGTGGAATTGAAAATGCAGAAATGAGTTAAGGTTATTACATTACAATTACTGTCAATTCTGCTCAACAGTAGATATATTTGTGATAAACAGTGGCAGTCAGACTATGTATCTAAGAGGAAAATTCAACTAAATTGTTACAAGTTTGCTGGAATTACATATACGAGTTACCCTATTGATAGACATACTATGTATGCAAGACAGCACATATAAGACAAACTTCCCAATCATCCATCATCATTTGTTTACTATAACACTGCATTTTATAGAATTACGAGTAAAAGCACAAGACTAAAACAACATAGAATTCATTCCCTTACAGCCATGTGACTTGGTATTTTGGCCAACATCTCACTTGGGAAGTGTTCTAGTCTATTTTCCCTTGTATAAACAAGTATAACAAAAGTTTGATCCTATGGTATTATATGCAAAGTATATATCAGGTGTGGTTGCTACACTTTATCAAGTTATTGAAGAGTGCAAACTGCAGAGATCTATTGTAGGTTCCACAAAATTTCATCTCTCCTCCAGTTTTTCAAGGATATGAACTATAACCACCCAGAAGAAATGCCTCAGCCTATTTCAACCAAACAAACAACATTAATGAGTTCAAGCAAAATTGTAACGTGCCAACCCTTCGGTAAAGTAAAATTTTCTAGATTTACATCATACAAGTAAATAAACGTGCTAACAAGTCATTGCAATAAAAAATTTCTTTTCTTTATTGGTAATACATGAACAAGATGCCATATCAAATTACAATAAAGATTCCATTTCATTATAGTATCATCACAAGTACATGAAACAAGAATACATACCTTTACAAACATAGCTCCAATGAGCTTTAGAACAAATAGCTGTAAGACGGTCTAGGAATCCGTCCTTTCAAATCTTGGTACTTCAATAGCCTGTTGTGGAGGAGAAGCATCACTCGGGCACTTTTCCGCCAACCACAGACTTATAATGTAGTCCCCCACACATCTATCATTTGATAGATGGCCCTCCCTTCGACAAAGAGATTTGTAGAGTAACCGATACTGTTAACCAACTGAGTATAGTGTTGTGTCCTACATAACTAGAACCTGTGCAATCCGGCAACTCTCGAACTAGCATGTAATACGGGATCATGGTGAACTGACAATGTAGTCTCAAGAGTCACACAACCTAGAGAGGAGTCACACAAACTAATATGGAGTCTCGTACATTCACACTACTTTGATCAAAGAGTTCTCATTCAGTATTTCGAATGAAGGTCATTTGTCACATACACTATTTAGGGTCGATTTGACTTAAGGCTATCTTAAGCTACTCATAGGTATATCCTCCAATGGATAGTCTGTCATCCCAAATAACCTATCACCATATAATCTACTTGGAATTAACTACTTTACTAGTAAGTACACAAGCTAGGTATTCCTTCTATGGATAGTCCACCATCCTAGATATCCTACATACTTGGATAACTCGACTTACGTGTGTATATCAATCCCTCTCCCATACTGAATGTCCTCTCCTAGGAGAAAACACAAGCTTTCCTAGTTGAATTAATAACTTAGCTAAGTGTATCATATGTGTTGTATATGATCAATCAAACCTAGTATATAATACTGATAACAAACATCCATCTCTTACTATGGAGTATGTTGGCATTTTAATTCACACCTCTGGAATGCGGATTAGAAACGGATAGCTATGTGTAGTAACCTAGTCTTAAAATTAGGAGGGGAAGCTCCCTCTTTGCTGATGTTGTTAAAAAGAAAGTAAACTAAAACTAATCTGCCTATCTTTTTGTTCGCTAAGAGCACAAGGTTATAAAACTCAAGCGTTGTAGCTAAGATTTTTTGTTTAAGAAGTTCAACTATGACTAAGCCTACTCTAACGACATTTCTAATTTCTCAAGTAAATGCAGAGCAAGAGAATTAGAAATGGACAAGGAAGGATTCTCTAACAAAATACTAAAATAAACTCTTTTCCAACACACATCCACTTACTTTCAATGCAAGCTGAAAAGGAGATCATATAAGCATAACACAATAAACAGAAATTTGAGACTTTATATCAAGGCAGAAAAGCCGGCACAAGACTTTATTTTCTCAAATTTCAAGAACAAAAGATTACACTTCTAGGACAGCAAGATTGTAGCAAAATAGGACTACAGTTTAGCCATCAAACCATAATACATTGACACAAGACACATGCACTGAACAAGAACTTGCAGCTAAAGAGGCTTGTAAACTTGCTCTTACACAAAGTGAACTGACACTGAATAACAACTATTGCATTACAGGCTTGCAATTTGCTATCACAATAACCGTTAAAGAAAACAATGAGCAAACACTCTTATTTATAGACAAGCAAGAGGTAGGGAACCCTACAATCCCCTTGCTTTTACAACTCAGCTTGCCAACATGCAAGCGCTTTATTTCTAAAACTAAAGAATATAAACATCTATCCATCTAAGAAAGCATGAAAACAGGAAATGCCAACTATTACAACTTTGTTTTCTTTCTCTTCTTCAAAGAGTAGATAAGAATTGAGACGAGAATAGAAAGAAAATGGAAAGAAAGCTTTTGAAAGCTTCTAGATGATTGTTGCTTTAAATCTCGATCACATCTATCAAAAAGTTGGAAACTGTGCTTTATTAGGTGCGTTGATACTATCTACGGCAATATTCTGGTTCTCCAAGATCTCCTCGCCTTCTACGATCAAATTTAGAGAATCTTTCACTTCTTCAGCTACTTTATGAGTTCTATTCTTGGAAAACATCGTTGCCCCAAAAGATGACACTAATTAATAACTTGGCGGCTCTGCAACTTTATATTTCTGACACTTTGATTTCCAACGGAAGAGTATTGTACAACTCTTTTCTGATACCTTTCCTTTTTCTCATATCACACCTTTTCACGTTCTTCAGCTAAGATGATGAATTTTTCTGTCCATGGTGGTGTTGAGAAGCATTTTTCAATCATGTTTGGTTTCAAGCTGCAAATCACTCTACCATCTACCAACTAAATCTCCCGAGTCGCCAGATTGTAATGCTTGATGCAAGCAATTACGAATTCCAAACTTTGCACTAAAATAGGAATGGATGCTGCTGCAAGTAGTCCAAAGTGACCAAGGTGCCTAACTGCAATGTTGCCTACATTTTCCAATGCTTGCAAGTTGAATACTAGTTTGATGTGGTGCAAGTCAGTCTCAGTTGTTTTGATGAAGTCGTGATATAGTGCTGATTTGGTCATGAACTCAAGGAAAGTGTACTCCGTACTGAAAACCTTGAAGAATGACTGTAAACTCGCCTATGTTCAGACAAGTTTTGAGCAACTTTCTAAATTTAGCTTGCTGGTTTTTTCTTCAAACGGACAAATTTTTTCAAAAAATTTCTGAGATATGGATTTTGTTCATAATTTTGTTACAAGAAGACCTAGATCGCCTGTTTTTGAAAATTTTGAGTGTAAACTGAAAAAGCAACAAACACTAATTTCTTCATATTTTCTTGAAAAAAAACTGGCACTTGGGTTTTGTTCAAAAGCACGTTTTGAATGAACCCAGTTGATCAGATGTTGGAAATACTAAAGGTTGATTGAAAAAGCAGCAAACCCTAGAATCTGAAATTTTTCTTGAAAAAAGCTGTGATTTGGGTTTTGCTTAGAAGTATGTTTTAGAAGGGCCTAGATGATCAAATCTTGAAAATTTTGATGATTCCTTGGACATGCATGAAAATGCAGCAGCTGCTGCAACTTGAAATTTTTTTTCAAAAATTGCTCAGAATGATGAGCTGAGATGATCTAGATCATTGAAAATTGAAAACCTTGACCTCCTTCAAAAATTTTATGTTTTGGATGAAAAAAGCATGAAAAAGTAAGCTCCTTTGTTGCTGGTTTGAAAATTTGTGAAAAACTTTGAAAAATCAGCAAACTATGGTTCTTGAATCCTGAAAAGAAAAACTTTTGTTTTCTGCCCCTCTCCAATTTGGATGCCACCTGCAAGAAAATATGAAAAATGAAAGAGAAGGATGCCTTAAATAAGTTGTAGGCTTGAGAAAATCTGCTTTATTTTGCTTTCACTCCTTCACATTTTCTTCTCCATGAAATTTTGAAATTTTAAAAAATTGGCTAAGGCATAGCTTATTTGGCGCCGTTCTTGGCTAGAGGCACCTATCTTCTCTAGACTTAGTCATTTTTTCGAGAATTTCAACTTTTGCTTGTTTCCAGACCCCAGTTTGAATGTGATTTCCAACTTCCAGATTGATCCTATGGACAAGTTGAATGTTTCATTGCGGGGCTTGATCGAATCTTGCGAGATTGTTCTAGAGGCAACTTTGACTAAAATCTTCATTTTTACCTTCAAAATCATGGGAACCCATCTCCTTTTGGGGCGCCCACCATTCCTAGTGTTAGTCATTTTCATGCTCACCAAGTTCTTGCTTGTTTCCCTTGATTTTCTGATGAATTCTCGATTCCGAGAGCTAGATTGATCCGATCGACTGACCGTCAAATTCACTGGATAGCTTGACTAATTCTGAAGGGCGTCTCCTGGGAGCTGCATCTCTTGAAAGTTGAATTTCGAGGGTCAAAAGCTTGGGCGCCCTTGGCTAGCTAGGGCACCCAACTTCACCAAAGTTAGAATTTATTCTGTGTTTTTCACCTTGCTTTTGACTTTTGATGTATACTCATGTTTTTTCCCCTTGTTCAGCCTTCAATATCTGATGACTACCAACTCTAATTGACATGTTGATGGTTTCGTCGAAAAGCTTGATCAACTCTGAGGAAATCATGCTGGAGGCTTCATCTACAAATCCATCAGTTTAGGCTCTCAAAAGTTTGGGTGCCTATCTCCTTTACGGGTGCCTATTTCCTCCAGACTTAGCCATTTTTGCTAAATTTTCAATCTTCAAAATTGGGCCTTCATGTTACATCACCTATTCGATCTGGATTTTTCGGTGATTGACAAGTCAGATGATTTGACAAAGACATCCATTGCGAAGCTGGCAAGATCTTGAAAAGATTGAGGACATCTGCAAACCCTAATTGTTGAGTTTGAGCTTCCAAAAGGTTGGGTGCCCTTGGGCACTTAGGGCGCCCAAAGTTCCCAGACTTATAATATTTTCTGATATTTTCCATTGTTTGCATTATGCCACTTGATTGAAACCTGTGTTTGATCTCTAATTCAGAGTGACTGGTTGATCTGATGATTGTGCTACCGAACTCACTACAGAGTTGGGAAGAATCTGAACAACATTGCCTAGGAGCACGAACCCTGATTCCACCATCTGATGCCCTAAAAATCTAGGTGCCTATCTCCCTCTAGGGAGCCCATGGCTTCCAAACTTAGTTTTTATTTTGCAATTTTCACCTTTTTCCTTCATTCCACATCCCTGCTTTTTCCTTGCTCATCGGAGATGAAATTTTTTCTAAGGCAGGCACCTAGACTGAGCTAGGGCGCTTGGAGTCTCCAATGTTAGCCAAAATTTTGCATTTTTCAACTTTGACAGCTTCCTTTCTCCATTCTTCGATCTATGTGCACGTCCAGTGTTTGAATGTTTGAATCTGACACCTAATAGCTAACTAACCTCCATTAATGGCTTTGGAGCTCCTAAAATTCTTTCTGAAATTACAAATAAAGCAGAATAGACCCACTAGGGAAAAACTGATCATTTTGTGATTCTGACTGCACAAACTTGATGAGGAAGTATTTTCGACCAATTAGTTTGAATCCTAATAGCCAAACTTTCTATTTTTAGAAAATTTTACTAGCATCCATTTCAAAAGAAACCTAGAAAAAGTTTCTATTTTTAGAAAGTTTCTAAAAATAGCAATTTTCCTAAAAAGTAGGGCCGAAAAACTAAGATCTAGGTTTTATAGATTTGGTTGCTCTGAGCAGACCTAGATCGTCAGATTTTGAAAATTTCAAGTTTTTGCTCCTCATGCAAGACATACAAACCCCAATTTTGACCTTTCTGACAAATTTGACAAGACTTTTACTCATTTCTTCAAAATGCCTAAGTGTAGCAAAAATTTTAATTTGGGGTACAATAGAGTATATACAAACATAAAACATCCCATGTTCAAACATAGCTAGTATAATTAAATACTTATGTTGTACCTTGTGTAAGGTAGTTGAATTCCTCGGTCAAGTAATTTCTCCTATCATGGAGTACTTAAAAACACATTATAAAAACGGCTTTGAGGCTTCAATTCCCTTTTCCGAAAGCAATCAGGCTTAGCAAATAGAATCCATGCAAACAACATTCTCCTATTATGAAGATCATTACAAACATGTAAAACATAGCTAGAAAGCTTCATTTTCCCTTTTTCAAAACACAACATTTATCCTTCCTATGCACAAACAAAAAATACTTTTCAAACAGCATAGTAATCCTTATAAGAGAATAGTAGAAGAATATCCCATCCCTGTAACTTGCTTTTCCTCAGAATGTTGATAACACAGACTTTACTTTTGGCCAATCTGGAACAACTTCCAGCACCTCAGATAATTGACAACTCCCTCTCAAATTTCACTCTTCCTCACTCAGAATATAGATATATAGAATTGGTAAAACACAGAAGTATTTAACCAGCAAGCATATGTTTTGGTATAATACACCTTCTCTAATGGATACTCATAAATGGTGGAAGCTGTTATTTACTTACAACTAGTAAATGTACGATGCTCAAGATATCTCAAATATGAAAGAGGGAATTACGATTTCAGTCTTGAATCACAGTGAAATGAGTATAATCAGAATGAACGAGTGAATGTGTCCAATGAGGTAGGTTGGGCGGCTATTTATAGAGCCCAACCCCCCTTTTGTTTTGGCATGTGGTTTGCCACCACTAGTGTTAGAAATATTCAACTAGAGGTGGCGCTAGTTCCCTGCCACACTCAACATAAAAATGGTGAATCATCCTCCAGCATTTGACAACAATTTGAAGACTAATTCAAAACACGTGGAGAATTTGTGCCAATTGACACCTACAGGTTTATTCTTCAGATGTGGCACCAATTTCATATTATGGCGGGTAAAGATAATTACAGAGAAAAAGTCATTTGATGAATTGTATACACATCGCCTATTTTTTAGGCAAAGTCGACAGAGCTTCCAACTGCGTTGGTTTCATTCATTGCCAAAAACTTGGTCAAAATGCAATTACCTTTGGGTGCATTTTCCTAGGATGCGCAACTTCTTCAGGCGCTACATTAAATTCAAATTCCGTTGCAAAGTTTAATAGATTCACAAATGTTTTGGTTCAATGATCAAAAGATATACTTCAAAAATATTTCGATTTAATGATATTTCGTTCTCCATAGTTTGAAAATGTCATGTCCTCAATTTGGAGGTAGATTAATTTAATTAATTTAATTAATTAAGTTGTCCAAATACTGTTATTTCGTGAGGATGACTAATTAATTATTTTAATTAAATGAAATATTAAAATAATTATTTATAAAGTTACCCCAAAAATACAATATCATAAGGTGACTTTATATTTAATTAATTTAATAATAAAGTGACTAAAACAAAAAAATAATATCAAAAAGTCACTTAATGAAATAAAATAATATTTTATTTTGGAAGCTTCTTGGGGATGGGTTAGAAAAAGTATAAAAGAAGCTCTTTGCTAGTCATTCAAGCACAATTGGATATTTCTATTTCATTCATACTTGCGTGGTAGCAGGAGGGCTTGAATGCTTTCATAGCCTGAGGGTTTGAATCCTCTTGTATCCCAGTTTCGGTTGTGAAACACCAATCCTAGCTAGAGATTGGGGAAGATATTTTAGTCTTTCCATTTGCTGCAAATTTAGTGGCCAAAGGCCAAATTTGGAGAAAACGATTTGGAGCTGCATTGAAGATTATTTTCAGTCTATGTATGAAATCGATTTTTGGTATTATTGGAGTTTGATTGTAGCTTGCATGTGAGAACGATTTGCATTGAGCAAGTATACTTTGATATTGTGGGAGACATGGACATATGAAGTCAGTTTTGGCTGCCATAGATTTATAATCAGACTTCAAATTTTGATTAGTTAGAGCTCATACATGCATTGATTTACTTTGTCAAGGGAAGCGTTGCCTTCTAGGAGTTAAGGCGCTGATTTTAGATGTTGTTTGGGTCCTATACAAGCTGCCGCAATTTTCAGTCTGGAGCTGCATCTTCAGATCAGGGGCGGTATCATTAAAGCAACGACTTGGCATTTTGATCAGCTATAAAGACTTCAACATCATCAACAACTTCTCCCAGCTTGAGTCAAGTTCCTTGCTTGCATTATATAGGTTCATTTGCATATTCTATTGCTGCTATATAGTGGCTGTAGGAGCACATTTAAATCAGACTTGTGTAATGTCATTTCATTGTAAGCCTAGAGTCTTGGCATTGCATTTTGAGTAGTTGCAATCATCATATCAGCATTGTCTAACAGCCTTGTATTTGGATTTGCACTTAATCAAGGGGTTATAAGGTTGTACGACAAATGTTTGACAAATTGCCTTTGGCTGTAGCTTTCATTCCTTCATATTAGTTTCCATGCTAAATGTTTGTAGAAATGCCATTAGAGTTGTAGATGATTATTTCAGTCATTAGGATACATAACAAATGTTTGATATAATTCCTCATTGTTGTAGTTGCACAATAGTATGCATGCCAAGTGTTTGTGAAAATGTCTCTTGGCTGTAGATGTGCATTTTACATTAGAATATCATGTATTTACATCTGAAAATACAAAAAGTGTTGCACTTTCATTTTAGATATTTGATTAGACATTTTAGAAGTTATTTTCAAGCATATAAACATCATTGCATCAATACAAATCAAAAGCAAAGAAAACTGAAACACAGAACCAGCAAGTTCAAGGTTGCAAGCAAAGTGTCTGTCAAAATTACTAAGGCAGAAAATCAAGACTTTTACATCAGTTTTGGCAAGGCACTTTACAATGGTATCAGAGCTTGGATCTTGCCAGCCTGTTGGGGAACATCAGTGTGAGTCATGGGCTCCATGGAAGATATAATATTAGCTTATGAAAAGTACCTTACACTTCCACAAGAGATTAGAAATGACCTTCCTTTCTTCAGCAATTCAAAGGAAGCTTGGATGGAGCCATTGATTCAACAACAAATTTCTATTAGGAAAAGTTTCGATTCATGGTATACCTCACAAAACAAAAAGGAGAAACATGAAGTATCTATAGGAGAGGTATCTAGAAGCCTCTATGTTGAATTTTCTGATGTTAGTGACCAGCCTACAGCTGATCCTATGGAGAGCGAAAATCAGAAAGGAGTTGAGTAGGAAGCCATTGAAGCTCTTCAGGAGGATAGCATGACATCATCCAGTGGAGCAGCTAAGTTGGATGATGAGTATATTGAGCAGCCTGAGCTTCTGTGCATTTGGACACCCACTCAAGACATTGAGAATGATTTTACAAATGGAATTCCAAATCAGCATAAGAGCATACAAGACTTTGCAGAAAAGGAGTTTCAAGCACAGTTAGAAGCTTCTTTAGGCGAAGTTGAAGTCAATCATACACCTCATAGTCCGCACAGTTGGAGCAACCAATTGAAGGTGAACGAGGATGGGATCGTGGCAGCCTTATCCCATCAAGACAAACTATATAAGCTCATTGAAAATCACCTTTGGATGGTGCAGTTGGAGAGAAGACAAGAGGGTTTGGAAGTGGAGTCTTCTCATGATAGCTTGCAAGAAATCAAAGAAGGTATGGGAACACTGAAGACAAATTATTTACACCTTTCAGATAGGGATCATCTTCTCAACCTCGTTGAAGTCTATTCAAATGCATTGAGAAGGAAAGAAGATGAGGTGGATAAGCTTACTCACAAGCTTATGGTTACTAGTGATTCCTTGAAGAGCACTCAATTAGCTCTTCAGGATTCTGAGAGTCATGTTGATGAGCTCTACTTAGAGTTGAGTTTGGTTCGAGATTCATCATGTACAGTAGAGACTCAATCAACTATGGCAGCCAGCACACAGGATGAGGTGAGTAGCATGAGCGTTCACATTCAAGATATAAATGCAGTGTCTCTTGTGTTGGATATGCAAGAGAAGTTGAGCTTGGATGATGTACCAGATTCTCTTCAAGTAGTTGATGGCATTCCTGATGTATTCTTCTCACTCCTGAAAGTGAGATAGGGCATTTGCAATTGCTTGCCAAGAGAGGCATTGACGATGTTGCTCCAAGACCCACTCATACTGCTTTGAGTTATTGGTCTTCTTCTAATGGATGGAGTACACATGACTATTCGGATTTTCCATTGACGTAGTCAAGGGAGTATCATCACGATTACATCATGAGGTGTACTCATCAGTTTAATTTCAGCCCACATGTACAAGATTTGATGGAGACATTTGAGATGTACCAACACAGTACTTGGAGTTGGTGTGATGGAGTTGATTTACAGAGTTGGGGTCCAGGCATTCCTTTGCTGGTTGGTTGGTTTTATGCGTTGACAGAGCTTGACAGCCTCTTGGGTTCCAGTTGCATATGGAGGTTATGGGATTGCACATGTTACAGCTTCATTTGGGATCCAAGTGGTTGGTGGACAGGCACAGGGATTCTCCATTTTGGGCTTCAGGTACTATGGCAATTGGATGGCTTGGAAGATGAGGATTGTTTGAGGGCAAGCAATCTTTGGGAAGGCAGGACTGCCATGTCCCCGATTTGGAGGCAGATTAATTTAATTAATTTAATTAATTAAGTTGTCCAAATATTGTTATTTCATGAGGATAACTAATTAATTATTTTAATTAAATTAATTATTTATAAAGTTACCCCAAAAATACAATATCATAAGGTGACTTTATATTTAATTAATTTAATAATAAAGTGACTAAAAAATAAAATAATATCAAAAAGTCACTTAATGAAATAAAGTAATATTTTATTCTGGAAGCTTCTTGGTGATGGGTTAGAAAAAGTATAAAAGAAGCTCTTTGCTAGTCATTCAAGCACACTTGGATATTTCTATTTCATTCATACTCGCGTGGTAGAAGGAGAGCTTGAATGCTTTCATAGCCTGAGGGTCTGAATCCTCTTGTATGCCAATTTCGGTTGTGAAACACCAATCCTAGCTGGAGATTGGAGAAGATATTTTAGTCTTTCCATTTGCTTCAAATTTAGTGGCCAAAGGCCAAATTTGGAGAAAACGATTTGGAGCTGCATTGAAGATTATTTTCAGTCTATGTATGAAATCGATTTTTGGTATTATTGGAGTTTGATTGTGGCTTGCATGTTAGGACAATTTGCATTGAGCAAGTATACTTTGATATTGTGGGAGACATGGACATATGAAGTCAGTTTTGGCTGCCATCGATTTATGGACATATGAAGTCAGTTTTGGCTGCCATCGATTTATAATCAGACTTCAAATTTTGATTAGTTAGAGCTCATACATGCATTGATTTACTTTGTCAAGGGAAGCGCTGCCTTCTACGAGTTAAGGCGCTGATTTTAGATGTTGTTTGGGTCCTATACAAGCTGCCACAATTTTCAGTCTGGAGTTGTATCTTCAAATCAGGGGCGGCATCATTAAAGGGACAACTTGGCGTTTTGATCAGCTATAAAGACTTCAACATCATCAACAACTTCTCCCAGCTTGAGTCAAGTACCTTGCTTGCTTTATATAGGTTCATTTGCATATTCTATTGCTGCTATATAGTGGTTGTAGGAGCACATTTAAATCAGACTTGTGTAATGTCATTTCATTGTAAGCCTAGAGTCTTGGCATTGCATTTTGAGTAGTTGCAATCATCATATCAGCATTGTATAACAGCCTTGTATTTGGATTTGCACTTAATCAAGGAGTTATAAGGTTGTATGACAAATGTTTGACAAATTGCCTTTGGCTGTAGCTTTCATTCCCTCATATTAGTTTGCATGCTAAATGTTTTTAGAAATGCCATTAGAGCTGTAGATGATTATTTCAGTCATTAGGATGCATAACAAATGTTTGATATAATTCCTCGTTGCTGTAGCTGCACAATAGTATGCATGCCAAGTGTTTGTGAAAATGTCTCTTGGCTGTAAGTGCGCATTTTACATTAGAATCTCATGTATTTACATCTGAAAATATAAAAAGTGTTGCACTTTCATTTTAGATATTTGATTAGACATCTTAGAAGTTATTTTCAAGCAAATAAACATCATTGCATCAATACAAATCAAAAGAAAAGCAAACTGAAACGTAGAACCAGCAAGTTCAAGGTTGCAAGCAAAGTGTTTGTCAAAATTACTAAGGCAAAAAATCAAGACTTTTACATCAGTTTTGGCAAGGCACTTTACAGAAAGATAAATAGTCAATTGATTTGGAAATATATCTATTTCCATAGTTGAATGATAAATATTCCATTGAATAGGAAACAAGTCAATTTCCTAAGTTGAGAGATTAATATTAAATCAATATGGGAAATAATTCGATTTCCAAAGTTGAGAGTTTAATATTAAATATATATATTATATTATATTATATATATACACCATGGTATAATATATATATGTGTATTATTTTACTATACTATATATATATATATATATATATATATATATTTACATATATATATATATATATGCCACTATAAACATATCGTAAGCCAGTCAGCATATCCAATATGTATATGTAAATTCATAAGACAATAATAATATAATATTATTAATATCCACATACTATAGGATGTGTGCATATATACATGTATATACCTGTATATACCTCTATGTACATGTATGTGTAGGTATACCATATCAATGCATTCGTATCAGCATATCCATTTGCCAACATACGCTTGTATCGATATGTATATAGCTAAGTTACCGGATTCGTACCCACAGGCCTCGAACCCGGTTCGGGTGCGAACCCGGTATGGGTTCGCCTGTGGGTACGCGCTGGCACGCAGAGGGTAGTGTGAGCCCGAATTTGGCTACTCGCGCTGTGAGTACCTTGCCCTGACCCGGGGGTCCAGCCGCGTACCCGGGCAACCCTTAAGAACCCACGGCCCAGCACTTAAAAAGTGGGCCCAAAAGTGAAAAAAAAACAATTTTTTAATTTCTATTTTGCCTCTTAACCCTAAAACGACCCAATATGAGGCCTTTCAACACTAAAACATTTCATTTTTACCTCTCATTTTGCTCTCTCCATATTTTTTGTCCATCTTAGCATTTTGAAGGGAGGTGATTGCATTTGAAGGAGATCGATTGTGGAGTGGCAAATAGCTTCTACAAAGGAGATTTAAGTGTTCAAGGTATGCATTTAAACCCTATTCTTCAATCTTTTGATGAATTTTTTTAAGTTTCTTAGTTTTTGATGAATTTTTTCAAGTTTGTGAATAAGTTTTTCAAATATATATATTTTTTTCATTTTTTTTATAGATTGCAACAATGGCCAGTAGTCAAAGTTCAGTGGGTGGGGATGGAAGCCAAAAGTTCAAAATTGATAAAGGATCTCCTTTATGGAGACATACCACACGAATTTCACAAATTCCTGGAGGTGGGGGGTTTGTTTGGAAGTGTAATTTTTGCAATGTACAATATAATAGCTCCTACTACCGAGTGAAACTTCATTTTATGGGCCCTGGTGGTAAAGGGATTAATATGTGTGTGGGCCCAGATAAGAAGGGGTTTTCTGCTGTACAAATAGCAGCATTTATAAAAGAACAAGAAGATGCTGACAATTCGGTTGCAAGAGGAAAACAAACTAGTTATAGTTCCGGAAAGAAAAAAACAACATTACCCACTCATCAGATAGTTAGGCCCTCTAGACATCCCTTCTTGTCTATACCCTCTACGGAAGAAGAAGATGAAGAACCAGAAACCACCACCCGCAAGAGAGGTCCATTAGAGAAGGCATTTAAAATGGAGGCAAGAGATATTGCTGAAGAAAAAATTGCACGTTGCCTCTATGCCAATGGTCTTCCATTCAACTTGGTGAGATCACCATATTGGAAGGACATGGTGTCAGCAATAAATAGTGCACCTCCTGATTTCACAAGTCCTGGGTATGAAAAGGTGCGTACCACCTTATTGCAAAAAGAGAAGAAATATGTAGAGGCCCAACTAAAACCAATTAGAGATTCTTGGGTTGAAACAGGTGTATCTATTGTTTCCGATGGATGGAAAGATTGCAAAAACCGTCCATTGATTAATGTTATTGCAGTGTCCCCCAAGGGGGCAATGTTTTTGAGGGCGGTTGACTGTGAAGGGGAAGTGAAAGATGCAGTGTTCATTTCCAGGATTCTCATTGACTCCATAGAGATGGTGGGTAGTGAAAATGTTGTCCAAGTAATTATGGACAATGCAAAAGTTTGCAGGGCTGCAGGTGCTTTGGTAGAGGCCAGATATGAGCACATCTTTTGGACACCATGCACCGTACACTCCCTCAATTTGGTGATGCAAGCAATTGGCACCCAAATAGAGTGGGTGAAAGAAATATACCAGGAGTATGAGGAGATCCAGATGTTTGTGACAAACCACCATATGTCACAAGCAATTTTCAGAACTTTTTCAATATTGGAATTGTTGAAGGTAAATTTTAAAATTTAATTTATTTAGTTTCATTTATCATTTATGTCATGTTTTACATAATTGAATAAAATAATTTTTTGCATTATTTACATATTTTAAATGTGTTATTAACTTACTATTAACATGTTCTTAGGTTGCCGAGACCCGGTTTGCATCTCACACAATTGTTCTGAGACGACTTGTGAAGGTGAAAGATGCATTGAGTCAAATGGTTATTAGCAACCAATGAGGTATATGGAAGCAATCAAATTCAGAGAGGGCCCAAAAAGTCAAGGCAATGATCTTGAATGACGATTGGTGGGATCGTGTGAATTATGTATTGGAATTCACCGAACCTATCATGTCTATGCTTCGGTTTGCTGATACAGATGAACCATGCTTGGGGGATGTCTATGATAGCATGGACACAATGTTGGAAAAAATAAAAATAGAAATACAAAAAAAAGAGAATGATCCTGAAGACACCTTGTACAAAAGGGTGGAAGCAATTGTTCTTCATCGTTGGAACAAGATGACAACTCCATTGCACCTCCTTGCATATGCCCTATCTCCGAGGTACTATACCACTGAAGTACTTTCTATCCCAGGGAGAATACCGCCATATAGAGATTCTGAAGTTGCTAATGGGTATAAGACGGCATTTAGTAGAATGTTCAGTGATCCAGAAGTGCATGCAAGTGTCATGAGAGAATTTGGAATGTTTGTCACAGGAAAATAAAAAAATCATAATGCTTCTGTTGCTAGAGACCAATACAAAATGGATGGTCTTACATGGTGGTACCTCCATGGTCAAGATTATATGTACCTCCAACCTCTTGCAATCAAGATCCTCTCACAAGTAAGTTTTTTTTTTTTTTGCCACTTGTATTGTAAAATTTAACACTTAACATTCTTGAATTTATCTTGCATTTTTTATTTTATTTTTAATTTTGTTGGTTTCTCTCCAGGTTGCAAGCTCTTTTTCGGAATTGGAGTACATACTCCTTTATCCACTCGTGAAGCGTGGTTGGCTGCAAAAAGAGCTGAAGACTTAGTGTATATTCATTCCAATTTGCGTCTTCTGTCACGTAAGGATCCTCAATACAGGCAGGGGGCAGCGAGGCTTTGGGATGTAGCACCCGAGTCTACTGACTTGGATGCAACCATTCAGGATCTTGCTAGAGCCACTATGGATGATGTGGGTGATATTGATGACATATCACATGGTGTTGGATCCGCTTTGGGTTCAAATGATGATGATTTTGAAGTTGAAACCGCTCAAAATCCAAGTCATGATGATTCTGACAATCCTTTTGATGATTGATGAGCACATGAACAATGAACATTGAATCATGTTTCAATGTTTCATGAACTACATTTTGTAATTCAGTAATTTTATTTGAATATTTTTCAACTATCAATTGGCATTTAATATTTATCTTTGGCATTTGGCATTGATCAATGATCAAGTATCATACTATGAAATGATTTAGTTTTACAATTCTCTATATTTCTCTTATTTTTTTGTATATATAATACATATATATAGATTTATAATATATTAAATTATTAATATATATATATATACACACGTACCCATACGTACCCAAACCCCTAAAAAAATTTTGCCCGTACCCACGTACCGGGTTCTCGTACCCGAACCCGTCCCCGAACCCGAACCGGTAACTTAGGTATATACATATGAATACATGTACATATGTCCACTCCCTATTCACTTACATCCATTTACATCACCATCATAATGATTGTAATATCACAAAACAGATACACAGATAAACATCACTCATAAAAGCATACAGAAGTAGACAAGACTCCTAATGCCAACATACAAGTTACGGACGACTTACCTATAACCAACACAACTAACTCAGTTCACTCAATCTAAGGTGATGTGTGTGTATGCTCAGATAGTTCACTTTACCGATTAACTGACCAAGCTCCTCTCCCGAGTGATACTTCCCCTCCACCTAGAGCAATAGTTCATATACCTGCATCCACTGACACACGTTTTCGGAAGTCATATGTTCATAACATAAGCAGTATACATAAACATTTCAAAAGTTAGAATATTCACAATTCAATAACCATCTATTTTCCTTTATGTAGTATTTCACCATGAATAATATCAACTAAGATAACATCAAGTGAGATAACATTCATATTGAAAACAAGGTATAAGCATCATTAATTCATCTCCAGAATTCACATTTACCCTATCTAGTAACGGTAAATAGTAACTTCACAATTTGGGGTGTAACAAAAATGTTATGCAAATTAACTCTTTTGAGTGACATAATGTTTGGAAGTTTCAGGCAACGCATAAATAGGCGATTTACATGTGTGGAATGTAAAACTTTCATGGTTCTCCAATAGGAAGTCTCACCATCTTCAAAATGTTTCTTTGCAGGAGAGTAAAAGCCAGATATGCAGTTCTGGTACAACGGTGTGGAAATGTAAGTTGACAAACTGCTTTTGTGCAGAATTTTGGCATATAACAATGAAGGTAACTTACCTGGTCATCTACTAGCTTACCTTCCTAACGTTTTGTTTCGTTTCTTGTATGTTTACAATGATGTAATTTATGGTATTCTTATAGGCCATCTGCATACACACATGGAAACTATACATTTATGTTCATAGTATTAGCATAAAATGTTAATATATTTAAGCATTAACAAGGTAGAGGTAACTAGGCAAAGGCAAAGACCGTAGGAAAGCCGATTTGAGAGTTACTTTTGGCATTTATCATTGGCAACAAATTGAGGATTATGTTCACAAATTTATGAATCCATGTCTATCTTACAATTTCGCAACCAAGCTCCCTAAAGCCCTTAGACCATATTGCAAAAGTGTTAAACTGACCTAATTCATGGTTTCTTCCAAAAGGTGCATAACAACCCACAAGACTGGTATATCTTCCTGGGAATGAAACATTACATTGCTTATATCTCATTTATTAAGGGTACAGTGTTTGTAAGCTGTCTTGTAATAGAGTAATCACATGAGAAAACTGTGTGAGAAGCTCAGTCCTCTTTTGCCGATCAATTCAATAAATAAATAAGAAGACCAGTTACAAATGTACATTCCAATTTACATGCAAAAGGAGCACTTGGCAAAGTTCAAGTCCACAAATGATACCTTTCCTTATTTACAAGAAATGAACACGACGATATTTCATGCAAGTAATAAAATCATTTGAAGAACTCAGTCAAAGATTTAGACCAAAAAATTCTCAAATATAAAGTGATTATTACATACCATATCTTAGCATCATTGTTTGTTGGCACAAAAAATGTGGTTTTAGCTGGCACCCCGCATTCTCCTCCTGAATCTGTATTCTTATAGAATGAACTTGAATTAGGCCAATCACGTTCGTGGTTCCCACTGCAAAAGAACAATAGCAATAAATGTTACATTAACAATATTAACAATATTTCTGGAATGTTGCACTGGTAGAGAATTAACATTTCCGGAACATCAAAAGAGTGATATTAATCATACCTTGCAACCATGTATGGAACATGTGAGGCAATGGGCTCCACTTGTGCTGTGAACTGATCCCATTCGGACAAGTAGCCATTTGCATAAGATAGATCTCCAATGTGAAATACAATGTCAATATTCTCCAAGTCCTCAATGAGGCGATCAGTAGTGTTCAGAGTACCTGGTTGATAGTTGCTATATGCATTAGAACCATCACGCTCCGCCTGAAAGTAAGCAAATACAAAATGAAATACTGCCTCAGTAGTTTCAGGTTTTCAGTTAAATGAAACTTAATATTTCCTTGATATGTAAGGATCCAACAGCCAAAAAGAACACAGGTTCTAGGCAAGAATTCCCCTAGACAGTGATAAAATGAGAAAATCCAAACTCCTGTCACCTATGACAGAACCAGTATGCAGATGTTGTGGGGTAAAATCCATGTAACTCACCTTTCCCATGTCACCAAAAATAATTACACGTTGCAAAGAATCTTGGCCAGGATATGGGGAAGCTCTAAAACTCTTTTGCTGTCCCCAAATATGTGAACCATTGACCAGTCTATGCCCAACCTTGTAGTAATATCTGTGCCATTATTGTACAAAAATCAGGATATATATATAAATCAAACCAAGTTTTCAGACAATCCAGGTTTAGGTCTCTCTTAATGCTTTCCTAGGCACGCATAAACAGAGAACTGCACTGAAATCCATAATAATGGCCATAATTTTAATAATGTAGAAAATAACTTCAAATGCCTGGGTAATAGCCCACATCAAGACACTATTCCATTCTTGCAATATAAAGTAACCTTACTTGGCATTTGGCCACAAATCCTTTAAGATGCTCGTGTGTATGAATCCAGGGTCTCGCCAGCCAACTGTACGAGCAGGTTGACCTACAAAAAGAGAATAAATCCTAGACTAATACAATGGGATGATAAAAGATGCTTTTATATGATTTTGACAAAACAAAGAGAGATGGGCAGAAGGAAACCAATATTGTACAAACCTTCACATAAGCCAGAGAAAATAATTGCACAAGTAATGAAACATGAAGGTGCTATTGCATGAGACTATAATTTTAAGAGTCTCCAGTACTTTATTGTTCTTGGCAATTTTCATCTATGTTTTACTAGTGAAACTTAGGATTTTTTTATTTTACTTCTCTAGGACTAAACCATTTTAAGCAGAGTTAGTAGATCTGGTTGGATTCAGATTTTTGGACTGGCCGAATTTGTTTGATACGGTCTGTATTTCTATGAAAAATTCAAAAAAAAATTGGCCTTCCAAACAAATCGACTTTTTCATACCTGATAATTATGATTTTAAGCTAACTTCTCACATGCATTACTCATTTGGAAAAAAAAATCTTACCAAAGCAAGCGAAACAACTCTATCCTAAATCCCAATCATTTAAAGAAAAACAGCCCTTCGCTTCCTAACAATAAAATGTACTGAAAAAGGATAAAACTGAAAAAAATGATTTTATTTGCAACCTATACCACAAGTAAAACACAACATAGCACTACTTAAATGTTTCCTGTTTGTTCTGCAATGATACATTTTTGACATTAAAAGTTTCAAATGCATATTAGGATACTAAACCATATATTTGAATTCAAGAGAAGATGAAGTTGCAATGTTATTGATGTATTTCATATGTTTCTAAGGGACATGAGTATTAGGAGTTAGAATAAACAAATTCAGATTTGGATATATATAAATATTTATATATACGTGTGGAATTGAATAGATTATGAACTCACAGCATTACTATTGCATTTTGTTTCTTTGGAAGAAATGTAGAGCTATCGGCCATGCCAATAGATATGTGATTATTTTATTATTCATACATATATCTTAATACACATTTTTAAAATATAGGTGCATGCCATGTCTTCTTAAGTTAAATAGGGTCAAAGTATGGATGAAAACTTATAATTTCAGATTGAAATCAGGTGTTGTTGAAGCCATATAAATACTTCTTTTGATCCACAATGGCTGGATGAGTCACTGATTCCAAATTTCAGGTTACAATTCCTTTCTTATTTTGGTGTCATCAAACATTGCTTCTTGCCTCATATGGTATTGCTAAGATATTGAGAGCAGAATAAAAGGAGTCAACTTTGTAATTCTTTCCCTTCAAAAGCGAAATTAATAAATTGAGAAGATAGGCTCATAATAAAAATATCCAAGGTATTTAGCCAATCTGCTCCGATATGATAGCAGCTCCTTTGAAAATAAGTACATACATGGGTGGAGAGCTTTTCTTTAATAATTAATTTTACTTTATTACATCTTCTTATACACAGAATTGTATGCCCATCAGCAATGCGAAATGCAAAATTCCATTTCTGATGAGAGAACAATCGAACTGTCAATCCATTAACCTAAAGATAGTTCATTGTTAATGAAACCATGTGTACCTCTAGAGTCTAGACTCAATAGAGGTAATATAAAAAATGATTCTTTGTTGATTGGATATCCCAAGTTTTTATTGTATTCCAAAGCTGTGTCATACTTCATACTTCCAATTTCCAGGACTTCAGCGAGAGCACAAACAACTTATTCATCTAGAATTCTAGAATGAATTTTCACTTGGTGCAATAGAAGAAGGCCCCTAAATATTTGGCCAAAAAAATGGACAATTTCCTACTCTCCCCTTCATGCTATTGGCTGCAAGGCTAATCACAGTAAATGTCTTTGATACCACACTTTCAACTCAATGACCAATCTACCACAGAGTCACCAGTATAAAGGATTCCAACAAATTTCAGTTCAAGTTTGTAAAATATGTGACTTTGAGATCCTAATTTCCATATGACGATTCAATGGTGGTGGAACTCTGTGATGAGCCCTGCTGGCTCTCAACTCAAACCCCTGTATTTTCTTATCTTATTTGTGTTTTTTTTTAGTTTTTTAAGAAAAGTTTGTAGACAGAAGAGAAGGGGCGCATCATATAAAAGCTCATAAAATGCAAATCTGAGCTATTTCCTACAGAATGGAAGTGCAAAAGGTATTATTTAACTGAAACAAATAGATCACAAATGATAAACATACCCAAAAGCTTCCAGATTATTTATTTAAGAAAGTAAGTCAACTCGCCAGCTAAGAATGGTGAAAACTGGCATATATGGACACCTAGCCTCCAGAATTGACTTTCCCCACTCTGAAATAGGATACAAAGGGCTAATAGGAGTAGCCGCCAAGAATGAAGCTCAAACAGGAACCAAAAAGGAAGCGCTTTAGCTTC
>VDFB02000017.1:437208217-437389782 GCA_007258455.2 Sequoia sempervirens | reverse complement strand
AAGGAATATGAAACTCCATTAGAACAACGAGGTAGCCCTAAATAGGTTGAGGGAAGTTCCCCAATGCCACTTTCCAAAATACTAGCAATCTTCAACTAACGATGTTTCGAAGTATTAAGAAAAAAGTTGTGCTCTTAGGAAAACTCACCTTTTGACTAGAAGCCACCTCATACTGATGAAGAATAAGACAGATAGATTTAGTCGCAACAACCGAAGCCTCAATAAGAATAATGGTGTCATCAACAAATTGTTGATTAGAGCAACAAATATGACGTGAAGAAGGATAAAGGCCTTTGAAGGCCCCATTAGAAACCGCTTCAAGAAGAAATCTGCCCAAAAATTCAACCATAATGATAAAAATAAAAGGAGATATAGGATCCCAATGCCGCAGCCCATGAGAACATCTAAAAAAGGGAGATAGCAAACCATTCACCAACACATAATGGAAGCGAAGAAATTAATTGCCCAACTAGTTGCAAAACTTGATCTGAGAAGCCAACTGTCTTCAGGATATTACAAAGGAAGTGCCAGTTCACCTAATCATAGGATTTCACCAAATCCAACTTTAAAATAAGACCAAGTTTCTTGTTAACCTTGAGAGAGTGAATATTCTCATGCACCATGAGCACTGAATCCAAAATCTTCCTACCCGACACAAAACCATTTTGTTGAGGTGAGATGATCTTAGGAAGAACCCTTTGTAGCCTTGAAGCAAGCACTTTATAAAAAATATTATAGATAGAACTACATAAACTAATGGGCTTGAAATTGCCAAAATTCTCAGCCCTAGGCTTTTTAGGAATTAACATAATAAACATTGAATTCAATTCCTTAAGAAGCTACCTAATATCAAAGAACTCTTTAGCAGTGTTGATCACATCCTACACAATAATGTTCCAATAAGACTAGAAGAATAACATAAAAAACCCATCTGGTCTAAGAGGTTTGTTTCCTTCAAAAGAGAACACAACCTTTCTAATTTCCTCATTAGATGGAATACCAGCCAAGCCCCTATTCTCCTCCTTTGACAGCAAGTTAGGAATAACATTAAGAATGCCCTATTGGAAAATAGGATCAAGAGGGCCATCCTACAAAAGAAGGTCCTCAAAGAATGACTAAGTAGTAGATCTAATGTCATCATCCTCTTCAAGAGAAGTGTTATTCACAACAATTTTAGATATCCTATTAGAGGATCTATGCTTCAAAGTCGTAAGATGGAAGAAGCGGGTATTTTTATCCCCACTTCGAAGCCAAATAGCTCTAGACCTATGCTTCCAGAACTCCTCCTCCTTAGCCACATGTTATGCAGATTGGCTAGAAGGAAACTTTCCTCTTGAAGAAGTGACAAATCATTCCTAGAAGCCTGCATTATTTGCTACAAGATGTCTGGTTTGGCATTGATCTTTGATTTATCCTTAAAGATATTTCCAAAAGAAGATTTGTTCTACTAGATCAGGTTTTGCTTAATAGAAGGAATCTTTTTAGCAACTTTATACATGGCTGAGCTGTCAACATTAATATTCCACCACTCAATAATTTTGGAACATAACTCTAGGTGGCTAGTCCACATTTTTTCAAATCTGAACGAAAAGGACTTTTTATGACCCATTAGCTCAACATTCAAGGATATAGGAAAATGATCCAATCTGAGCCTGGTAAGAGAAAAGAGAGAACAAGCAAAAAATTGCAACCAATTAGGAGAAATTAAGGCTCGAACCAACTCAACCTGAATGAGAGTATCCCCAACATGCCTACTAGACTAGGTATAGGACACACCACCCAAGTCCAAATCTAGCAAAAAATTATCATCAATGAAGTTCATAAGATCAAAGCGACTGTCATCTGCTACCTGGGAGCCCCCAAACTTATCAACATCATTAATTAGGGTATTAAAATCCCCCATCATCAACTAGTTCTAAAAAGAGAATTGAGATTTAAAGGTATACAAACTCCCCCAAAAATGCTTTTGAGCACTTTTCGAATTATGAGCATAAATATTAGACAACTAGGAGAACTTATTCCTAGGACAAGAAAAGAAAGTCACCACATGATTATCAAAAGAAAAGAAGAGCTCAAAACCACCTTAGGATTCCAAAAAGTAGCCACCCCTCCAAAGGCACCATTAGAATCAAATGCCTAACAGCCACAGTCCTTAAAAAATCTATTCTTAATTTTTTCAACCTTCTCAACAACCATCTTAGTCTCCTGAATCAAAATGATATTAGGACAATGATCTCTCACAAGATTTGTGAAAAGATCTTGTTTATGAGGATTATTTAAACCTTGTATGTTCTAGGAAAGGATCTTCATAGAAGATTCTATGAGAGACCTGTAAGGCCCATCTCAAATAGACTAGCCTGCGAACCATCAACAATGTCATATTTACTTTCCCTATCCTGAACTTTCTGCAAAGAAGGCCTTCCTCTACCCCTCGACTCCAAACCACAATCCAATTTCAACCAGTTCCTCGTAGCCATTCCCACCATTGAAGGAGTAGATTTCTTCTTATTACAAGATTTAGAGGCAAATGAAATAGGAATCCCAATCTCCTCCTGAGAATCACAAGAGTTACAAACATTGATAGAAGAGGTGAACACTAACTTCTTTGACACAATAGTCTCCACTTGTGACTCCCCCAAAGATAAATCCTTTGAGACCACAATTGGTTCCTCCACCAAGGAACCTGACAAATCCTCCTTGGGTCTTAAAAAAACATCTGAGACCATCTTTAGAGGAGTCACCTTCTTTGGCTCAACAACAACAAGACCCAAAGATAAACCACTAGCCTCCTTCGCCAAATCCAAAACACACTCCTCATCAAGCAATGCCTTCACCTCGCCCTCCTCAGATAAAACTTCCTCAACAAAGCTAATTCCAGCAGGATCAATAGAAGATTCAAGATCACTTTTAACAAGAGCCTCACATATAACGCTAGGATCCAAATCAAGAGGTTGATCATCACTCACAACCTCCACTAAGGGCTCTACTAAGCTCAAGACTTCCCCTAAATCAAGATGTTTCCCAATCTCCTTCCACACTTTGGAAAAAGTTGGATTAGGGACCAAGCCCTTTTGTGAAGGGGAATAACCCTTTTGAGGGGGCACCTTAGGCTTCAAGGGATAATTCTTTGCATAATGACCCACCTTCTTGCAATGAAAACAGGAAAAAGGGATAGACTCAAACTCAATCACCTGCTCCCAAACTCCCAACTTAGAATTAATCTTGATTAAAGAGGGGAGATATGTAGCCTGATCCAAGATCACACACAACCTAGCATAGACAAGTTGACACCATGAGGCAATCAAATTATCAATAGATAACAAGCACCCAAACGTAGACACAATACCTTTGAAGACTTGCTCAACCCATAATTTGAGAGGGAGCGTAGGCAAGCAAACCCACATAGGAGCCAAATGAAAAGAATAGGAAGTTGGAGAGAAACCTGCCTCCCATTTCTTCAACACCAAAGTAGATTTTCCAATAAGCCAAGGCCCCCCACCAAGACCTTCAACAAATCTTCATCACAAGAGAATGGAAAAAGAGAAGAAGCCCTTCGCAAGGGCCGCTACCTCAACTTGACCCTTCAAATTCCAACGATTCTTAGACAAGTTGCGAACCAAGTCAATATTAGGATGGGGCCCCAAAATCTTACCGACTAGAGATTGCTCCATAGAAAAAATTCCCTTGTCAATAATACAATCTGACATAGATGCAAAAAAATTACTAGTAGATGGGTTTGCAAAGAAGTCCACCAGAGGTGAGGAACTCTTCTCCTTAAACTTCACACCAAACAACTTTGACCAAGTCTTTTCCTCCAATGAGGTAGCAACTTGCTGAGCAACTCTAGAGTCCATAGAAGCCTCAAGAGGCATAGAAAGAGACCCCACCTTAACCAAAGAAGTACCATAAGGACCCAGACTACCAAAGAGAGGAAGAACTTTTGAGTTATCCAACAGAGAGGACGCACAAGTTGTCTTATCTAAAAGAAAACTATCCAACACCCTCCTAACATCAGCCTAACCTCTGCCATTAACGTCAGCCCTAGAAACAAGGCTTCTCGCCTTACCAAAATTTGAAAATACCTTACCCAAAACACCATCTGCATTTGCAACATTAGCTCCACCCAACGACAACTCCATTTAGGAATATGGAAGGGGGTACGCTATATAATATATACAACAGATTGAATTCATTTTATGTTAACAAAATATAAGTATAGTAAACCTACACAAGTGAAATGATTAAAAAAATGATCGTGTCCTTTCAAGAAATAAAATTTATATTGTCTAGTTATTTTCCAAAAAAAAGGATGATCATTGCCTTAAACTTCATGGTAAATCAATATGAAGTAAAAAAATTAAGTATTCCAATGATTTTAATAACATTTAGAAAATCAAATAATCTATAAGAATAAGAGTAACAATAAAGGAGCATTGTTCCTTCTAATATGGGTTTGGCACAAGAACACTAATAGTATATTTGATTGTTGGAATCCCTTGTTCAATCACCCCCTTCTTTCTGAGTTGTGGTGGTAGGCCTTCCTTCTCATTGATTAGGATCTCTAGAAAGAACGCAACAATCAAGTTTTCAGAGATACAAAATATCCTTGGAATATTCTCACAAATCTCACCATTCAAAATATCAAGAAAAACCTTAAGGCAGTAACCATCAATCCTAAAAGAAATCCCTCTTCTTTGGAGGTTGGTGTTGCTACTTCTTGGGAAATCACCAACATCTTAAATAAATTGAGCTCTAAAATTCCTACTGCCTACAACAATACTCTCTCAACCCCCTGACCTTGGTTAGTTTAAACTTAACTTTGATGGATCTGGTAAAGTGAACCCATGTTGGGTAGGAGGAGGTGACATCCTACGTGATCAAAGGGGAAGAATGGTTTTTGCTTATGTGGTAAGTCTTGGCACTTGGTATTCTAGTTTTATAGAGGTGGATATGGCTTATCATGGTATTCAACTAGCTAACCAAAGATTCCTAATACACTTGGAAATATAAGGGGAATTTAGGAATACAATCATGATGATGAATGTGACACCTCTCCAAGCTAGTCACTTTGTGACCTCATTGATTCTACTCACTTAAACATGATGGGTTTAGGACAATGCAAGTTAATACACATTTATCAAGAAGGGAACTCTACTATGGATAGGATAGCTAATTTAGGGGCCTTTGTCAAAAATATTTTAAAGTATGGGATGATTTTCTTTGATCCTTGAACATGTGAGAAAATCCATCATATGAAGTTGCCTATCAAATCATAGACAAATGTCAAAGATTGATATCCATCTCTCTTGAAATTGTAATGATAACACATATCCTCTTAGTTGCATGAAGAATAATGATTACTTCTTGCTCCTAACTTTATTTATCAAGCTTGCCTCATCTGTGGTTGCTAAAAAATTCTAGAGTCTTTAGTGGTTGGTTTTAAACAACTATTCCATTGCTCCCTTATTGAATGCAATGGGTGGGGAACTAGTTCATGAAGAGCCGAATAGTTGTGATTCTCTAAGAAATGACCCTAAAATATGGCCTATCCTTCAGAAAGGTAAGCTCTCCTCACACATTGAATCCATGAAGGGTCATGACCCCAACCTATATGTGAAATTTATGAATTTGTAGAAGGGTGGCCTTGTTGAGGTTTGGGGCCTCTCCCTTTTTATTTTTGTGGACCTTATTTCTATAGCTACAGGAATCCCTTTGGAGGGGGATGATATTCCTAAAAAACCTACAGGACACTATCAAAGAAACATGGAAAATTTCTTAAATAAAGGTGATAAAGTCAATAGGTTACAAAATGGTTATAATAGAGAGGATTTTCCTGGTGTGTGGAAGAATATAGCCGAGGTGTTAATGAGGTATGTTACCCTTGATGGCCACCTTAAAAGGTTTCATGCACATTTGTTTCCTATGTTAAATAATTTCCACTACAACATTAAAATGAATTTTTATTTTTGGATCCACTCCTCATTGGAGCAATCCATTAAATTTGTGCAATAAAATGGAAAAACCTTGCCTTTTCATTAGGGTTTGAATTATATAGTTATTGGGATAATGTGGCTCTCTCACTGGCCTTATCTTCCCTCCCTTGTGTTGTTAACCCCTAACTTGTTCACAAGGGTGTTGTTGATATTTCAAAGGGTAACCTTGTAACCCCATCTTTGGCTACCTACTCCACCCCCCTCTATCACTCTAGAGTCACTAGTTCTAACCCCCCTCAGGCTTCAAAAGGAAAGGCCTCTGTGCCAGATTCCCCTACTCTCTCCAAAAAGGAAAAGGTGTCATTTGAGGAACCTCCCCAAATTTCTATTTTAGATGATGATTTTGGCTCCTCTGGGTTCCCTTCATCAAATGTTACCCTTGAATTATACTCCTGCCCAACTCTCCTCTGTTGCACAATATTTCTACCAGTCCCCCTTCTTCTCTTAAGTTGGATCTTAGCCTAGCTCAAGAGCCAAAAATTACTCCTATGGACACCCCTAATCCTTGTTTGAATTGTGCCTCCCTGAGGGAGACATTGGATGAGCTCTACAAAGCTACTAAAATTCAAAATGACATACTTAATTGGTTGTTGACCTAGTTGATCATAGTGAAGGATAAAATTAAAAAATTGGAAAGTACTATGCTCAAAAGGACTAAAGATTTGTTGAGTGAAGAGGAGGACATGGATCACTATGAGTTTTTGAGAGGCATGACACAAACATTTGACAATTGGGTCAATTTTGAGTTTAAAAATGTTATCGGGTCTCCTGAGGAGTGTGAGAGCATAAAAAATGAGGTTTCCAAACTTCATTGCAATCAAGATAAGATCCTCCTTAGTTTGCAAGAGATTATTGAATATAGAAAGGAAACAATGAAGAACATGGTGGTCACCATTATGCTACCAATCTTTGTAGAGATTTGTTATTGAACTAACTTGTTTACAATTGATCCCAACAATTTTTCCTACATAATTGGTATCGATAGTTTTTTGGCATTTGCAGGAATCTCTTTCCCATTTGAATGTGACAATTTCATGTCTTACTAGTGTTTGTGTGAACATTGTGGCCATTTGGCTTGTGAGAACTTGCCTATTTGACCTTTTCGAGGACTTCACATCAAACTAGAGTTTGTGGGTATATTGTGGTTAATTGGATTTGTGGGAAAATGCTACTAAACCATACAAGTGCATCGATTGGAAGGTTCAATTCGATAAGCAGCAAAACTTCCACATGAAGGACACCATTATGTATTTGTGATATCAACTAGTATGAAGTGTGATGTTTTTCAAGTGAACTAGATTGTTATGGGAACCTATAGAGAATGGGGATTTGTCACCCCTAAGGCTCTTAGGTCACAAAAGAGCCTAAGGGTATGAAGTGCCCTAAACTACCTCATATTGCCTAATAAGTTAAAGAAGAAAGGACATGCTGAAAAAAATAGGACTTTGTTTCCCTTTAGATTATGGTAGGTGCTTTTAGGAAACAAGTGAGAAGACTACAAAGGTCTCAGAATATGAACTAGACAGATCTCTGTCAAGGGATGGTAGTGCAGGAGTCAGACTTCAACACACCACGTAGGAGTCTCAAAGACACATTGATGTCTTGTATGAATAGAGGATTGAGTAACAACTAGAAACTCACAGAGTCTATTGACGACCAAAATATTATAGTTTTGCAATTTGACAAAAAAGTAAAGAAAAGAAAAGTACAACAAGAAGAATACTATTAAACTACTCTAATAGCGAAATGACAAAGAAAGAAGAAGAATACCAACTTACTCAAAGTCCAGTTTACTAGCTAGCTCCAAGAAAATTAACAACACCTACACACACAGTAACAAAAAAAATGTTGTGGCTATGTTTTGATTTTTGCCTCAGTGAAACCCTCGTTTCGGTGTTCCCACCTCCACTGATAGCCAATATGCAATGAAATAAAAAAGTGAAAAAAGAGAATAGAAAAGACACAATAAAGTAGAGAGCAATGACTATTTGGATGCTACTCTACAAGAACAATAATGCAAGAAAGTATAAGACACAATATCACCTCCCTTTCTGGGAGCACTCAACGCTGAGAGAGGGAGAAGATAGACAACACCATGCCAAGGAGATAGAGCTTCGTGAACCCGCAATGACAATGGTGTTGGAGCAAGAAGGTGTTGTAGGAACCAAGCAAGAAGTTGGTAGCAACAAGAAAGAGTTAGAATGAAGCAAGAATGTTGCGAGAATGATCAAGAAGTGTTGCAAGAATGAAAGAAGTTGCAAGAGAGTGATAGAATGAAGTTCAAATGGGTGAATGGAGGAAAATAGTCATTTCTCGTCAGTCAAGATTCAACAAGGAATGTTACATTCATAGGCACCCAAGAATTGCAACACTTCTATAGATTCTAGGCACATGAATCTTTCTCAAGACAACAACATGACACATAGACATCCACAAGACGTGTGCATGTCCCCAACAAAAATTCCCTCACTGACACAAAACGAAAAGCACATGTGGGCAAAGTAGGATAAATGTGGCAAGTATTTACATTATCAGACTTGTAAGGCTAAAATGAGGGTAAATTAATGGGAAATTTTCCTAGGTGTAAATTTACGCCATTACAAAACCAAATAGTAAACCAACTATTTTAGGAACTCACTAGTAAACTAAAACTTGTGAAACTTCCACTTCCTACTGGTTTGCATAACTTTCACTTGTTATTGAACATTTCATTTCTATAGTTATTTAGTTGTTGTAACTACCAAGATTTAGTTCAATCTAACTTTGTAGCCACTCAAGGATAAAATGAAATTGTTGCCTTCAATTTTAGGGGGGCTTTGGGAAGGAGATTTTTTTTTAGAGGGATAAGGCCAATTTATAATTTTCAATGGTGATTTTTTATTTTGTAAACTTTGGATAACTTTACTGTAATGAACTTATTCAACAAAATAAATCATTTTTGATGAATTTGTGGGAAGAGAGCATATTTAGGTTGCATGATTGGGTAGTTTGATAAGACCCCTTGATCTTGTCTGCATCATAAATAAGAGAAGTAACATATGCAACAATCAAATGGTAATTACAAAAGCATGATCTAAAACCACCCAAAAATGTGGTATCTAAATACTTGAAATTAGAAAACCACCTAAATCTCAAGATGAGTTCATAGAAAAAAAACATATTCCTTCCACCTATCATAAGCGGGTCATAATCCACTCACCAACTTGGGTATTCTATTTTGGCTTCATTATCTCCATTCAAATATGCCTTATGAATGTGTCGTAACATGTGTTCTGAGTTGGTTAACAAGTGTAATTCCCTCTTACAACTCATTTTTGTGTCTTAGATGTACTTACATTTTCAATGTAGGAGGCCCAACTTCTAGGGGCCATAAATTTTGATTTAGGAGGTTGTTGGGGCTTCTTTGAAATATTTTTGCATAATTTTGCATAGAGCACTTCAAGCTAAACATATATAGGCAAACTCACAATTGTGAGTCACAATTGTGTACCATAATTTTTTTGAAGGTGTGCTCAAATCATCCAAACACCTTCATTCTAAGGTGATTCAAAAAATATATTTATTTGAAGGTGTAAAATTTAATTCTTTTAAAATAAAGGTAATTTCCAAAAATACAAAAAAGGGAACTTTGTTTGAAGGTCCCTTTTTTTCATTTTTTGGAAATTACCTTTGTTTGAAGGTTTTTTAATTTTTTTGGCCGAAATGACATACTTTCAAACAAAGGTAACTTCATTCGAAGGTCCTTTGAGCAAAGGTACCTTCATTCAAAATTCCTTCAAAGAAAGTTCCTTCAAATGAAGTTCCATTGAATGAAGGCCCTACATGTGACCTTTCCACCTTAGGCCTCATATTTTACTCAATGTTTTTTGCTTCCAACATTGGGTTGGACCAACAAATGAAATAAATGTGGCAAGGTAATTTTCAGGTTTTTAACACTTGAAGTAAGCTTTCCAACGAGTATAATATTGAGATATATTTAATTTCATTATTATATTATTTTCTATTTTCTAGTGAAGATAGATTTTTCAACAATTGTGAAGGTGTATGTTTTGCACAATGGAAAAATAGTAAAATAGATATATTTTTTGAAAATATTAGTTCTCTAGGTATTGATGTTCTTATTTCAATAAAAAAAAAGTTAATTTAGATAAACACACAAAATTTATGTATTACCCAAGTAACCTATGTTTGAATTATAATTAATCTCACTTCAAAAAGTTAAAATAAATAAATTATGAAAAAACATCCATGAGCTAGATATCGGTGTTACAAATTTATATTTAAAAAATTAGAATTTAATCCTTTATAAAATTAAAGTTATGCTTTACCAAAGTAACATCGCTTTTAAGAAATATTGTTAACTATAAAAAATAAGTTATTAAAATTTACACAAAAATATCATGAATTATTTCTTAAAATTAAAAAATCTATGTACTTATAATCGACAAACAAAATCTCAAAAATCACTAGCTCACATCATCTTTAAATTCTTAATGGTTTGGTTGCTACAAGTGTTAGAAAGTGAAAATTTGGTGACTTTTTTTATTTCAATGTCCTACTTTGACCAAAAAGTGGAATACATTATTGTGAAATCATCCATATATATATATATATATATGTATATGTATATGCATATGTATATGTATATGTACATATATGCACATACTGTATACATATATATAAACATATATATGTACATATGTATACATACATACACACGTACATACATACATATGTATGTATATGTATGCACACCCACACATAGCTTGAAGTGCTCTATGCAACATACATCCCTAGAAACGATGTTGAATAACCCAAATTTTTATTTTGGCTAAAAATTAACTCAATAAACAAAAAAATGAGTTTTAATGTTTCATAATATAAAACATTGATACTATCTTCTATCCTCTTATTTTAATCATCTTAACAAGCAAAAATTTCTTAACATGAAAGTTGTAGTTTTAATATAGAGAGATTAAAGTGCATTCCATAGAACTCAAAGTACATGTGCAACATCTTGTACAATATTTTTTATAGGAAATTTGTGTCACTAGTGAATGTGTGGTGTTTGAGGAGCCCAATAAAGGATAAAATGAGCAAGCATGATTACACAACCTATTATGAAATATATTAAGCTATTTAAATTCTAATGTGGCCATTCACAAAGGAAGTTGTAACCCTACAAAGCAAGTCAACATGGAAATGTGAAGGACCAACATTTTTATGATTGTTCAAGAAAAGACTTTGGGATGGAATTAGAACATGTGATGTAAGCCTTCTAAGAGTATTATCTCAACTAGATCTCCAAATTGGATTTTCAATTATAATTAGGTATTTCAATTTTAGTGTGGCATTCTAGCTTATCCAATCAAGCATGGAAACTATTATGCAACCTATATGAATCTTGCATGTAAATTAATCAAACCTATAGCTCAGAACTTCTAGTTTTCCATCAACAACAAATTTTGATGCATCCTAAGAAAGTATATTAAATTTAGCAATATTTTAGTATTTAATGTTCTAATAAGGCCTTGTCCACACCCTTCAACCAACAATCATCCAACAACTAGCATAATAGACAAGGATGTAAAATAGTTATTAGGTAGGGAATGTAAAAAACATTCAATCCTCTACATAAGATGCAAGTCTATTGACTTACGCATCCCATGGTGGTATTTCAAATGTGTCAAAAATAAAGGTGCACTATTGGCTAGGGTAAGGAAGTATGTTAGAGCCTTAGATTGAATTATCCTATGAGGACTTCATCACACAAATATCACATCACCATTTATTATTTAGTATGATTTAATGTCTGGCACACAATTGTGTTCCCCCTCTTTGTAATTAACTACTTTTTGTACACTTCGTAAGTATAGAATACACAAGATTAATAATTTATTTATCTATCTTTATAATAATTTTTTGTTAATAAGCCTAGTTAAGGCCTTGGAGCTATAAAGAAATCACAAAAAGTCCTAAATATTGGTTACAATGAGTTCACCGATTTCAAAATGAGCTTATCCTCGTGTCATTACCCCCAACAAGAGAGGCTAAAGAGTCTTCAACCAAAATACACTAAACACATAGCAAAAAACATCCATAGCCAAACTATCTACTAATGCATAAACTACTTGGAGTATATACACAAATCAGTACCAAACTTAATCGCAATGTCGTATTATTAGATAACCGCCTACACCCAATATAAAACTAACCCCCTTCCCATCCTAAGTTCATAAATAGGGAAGAAAAATTTCTACAACCTCCCATCCACAAAACCATTCAAGAGTATCGATCAACAAAAAATAAGGGGCCAAAGAAAATTATACAAGCTTCAGGGACACCTAGTTCACCTTATTACATTTATTATAGGCATTCAATTTTTCAAATGAACCAACCTCAACCACCTTCTTAGAGCTCTGTATACCACAATAGTAAAAAAGTATAAATAACTTTACACAAGAGATATACCTTTATCCCTTGGTTGTTTCCTCCACAACCCATGTTGGAGGCAGATCTAATGATACTTTGTAACATGTAAATGGTATAGTAGGTAGTTACAATAGACTCAAAATTGATGTTCAACATCCCCAATATCATCATGAAGTAGATGCAACCTAGCAAAAATTGATAACATTGAAGTGCAACTCAAGCTACGAGTAACATAAAAATCGTTCCACCTACCATGCATGTGCCCTAGAATAAGTAAAAAAATTCATCATGGTGAAGTGATGTCAACACAGGGAGCCTTATCCATTTCTTTGGCAAGCTCCCAAATGCATAGGACCCACAACCTTAAGTTAGGATGTTGAATCTCCTTCTATAAATATGCAACAAAATAATCAATAATTTCTTCTCCAAACACCATTTGCTTCCTTTGTTTAGCTTTCCCCTCTCTACCAGTGTCATATTCAAGGCCCCTCAACAAAGTTGTTCTTACTTTTCCTCTAATGTAGAATAGAAATCATCACAATAGGAGAAACCGAGCATTTAGTAACATGAATGAAAAATGAGAAACAAGGCTAACAAATACTAAGTTCCCATCTATTGCCACCTACCAATGCACACCATAATGACAATGTCGTCATTAAAATACAATTATAGTGCCACAATTGTCAACACATCATATCCCATCAAAAAATCATTCTCCCAAAGTACCTTTCTCACCCATTATTGTGTTATTTAACTATATCATATTATTATAAACTAATTATTATATATAGATCTGTAAAAATGGTTGTGAGGGGCCACACCATTCCATTAATTCAAATAAAATTACATATGATATCCCCTCTAAGGGTTGGCCTTTTACATTTTTACATATTTTTTATACAAAATAGAGCCCTCAGTTCAAAATGGATCCTTCACTCATAGACATATATCAAGGGCATACAATTGTTTCAACCAGATCCAACCATGACAATCCCTAACTTTTTAGTAAACTATCTCTAAATAATACTATATTATTTAGAAAAAAGGACTAGAAAATCCATAGCCTTACTCCTCTTCCCCATCTTTTGCTTCTAGCACTGCAAGCAAGTTGATCAAAGCAAAAAGGACCAATCAACATTTTCATTCACATTCTCCCTTGTGAGGGCTTTGATAAAGTTGAGCCCAATCCTTGCTTTATAGCAACACAAATTTACATCCATCCCTAGACCCCAAATGACAAAAGGGACTCATGAGCCATTTTGAGCGTCCCCTATAGCTATACTCTTCCTTCTAGCACTAGGCCCAACCCTGACAAAGCATGTTGTAGAATCTCCTTCAAACCCCATCTCTAACATGACTAGACCATGTATGATATGATGTTTTCAACCACTCCAATATATTCCCTCGCATCCATTATCATTACTATGGACATGGAGGTGATATCAGTATTTACATTATGTCACCCCACCTTAGTCATGTAAACATCCCCTAACACCAACTTTAGAGCATGCAAAACCACTCCAACTTTATTTTTGAACACCACTAACTTTAGAGTGTGCAAAACCACTCCAACTTAATTTTTGAACACAACCAACTTCAGAGCGTGCAAAACCACTCCAACTTTATTTTTGAACACCACCAACTTTAGAGTGTGCAAAACCACTCCAACTTTATTTTTGAACACCACCAACTTTAGAGCGTGCAAAACCACTCCAACTTTATTTTTGAACACCACCAACTTTACAGTGTGCAAAACCACCCCAACTTTATTTTTGAACACCACCAGCTTCAGAGCATGCAAAACCACCCCAACTTTATTTTTGAACACCACCAATTTCAGATCATGCAAAACCACCCCAACTTTATTTTTGAACACCACCAACTTTAGAGCGTGCAAACCGCTCCAACTTTATTTTTGAACACCACCCACTCCAGAGTGTGCCAAACCACTCCAACTTTATTTTTGAACACCACCAACTTTAGAGCATGGAAAAGCACTCCAACTTTATTTTTGAACACCTCCATTAGCCTTCGTTCAAACGCTTCACCCAAAAAGACCATTTTCTTTTTCTTTGCACTCAAACACAATGTTGTATCCATTCTAGCATAGAATGAATTCGTAAGAAAGTGAATGAAGAATGCTCCTATGCACTCTTTAAAGCTCAGGAGCAATTATTTTGTTTCATATTTACGTACCTCCTCAATGGCTCCTTAATTTTCCATCATTCCTTCCCGTCCTTTCAATCTCAAATATTCACCATTTAATCCTTCTTCACACTCGTTGATCTGTAAAATTCATGCCAAGAAGTTGCCTTATCTACCATCATTTCGTTTGTTTTCATGTTAATAACTGCCTAGTCTGCTACCTCATTGCTTTTCCTATACTTGTGGGATAACTTAAATTCATTTAAACTTTTAATCAATTCCCAAATCTACCATAATCATTGGCTAAGCTTCCAATTTAGAGTAAAAAATTTTGGGATAACATTGATAATGTTTTGCGAGTCCCCTTTGAGGTGAACATGTCTGAGATTCAAAATTTCCCCATTTTCAATCCTAGCAAGGCCACACAAAATTTGGCCTCATTATTTGTTGCTTTCCCTAATTTCTTTGCTGCCACCAAAAGAACTTTCCCTTTCCGATCTCTGATGACACATCCAACTCCAGCTTCTCCTGGGTTCCCACACAAGGCTCCATCAAAATTCATCTTTATCCACCTTTCATTTGGAGGGATCCATTTTACGTCTTTTCTCAAAGCCAAATCAACCTACTTGACCTCATAAACAAGGGATAATATAATATATTATTAATAGCTATTTTCATACTTATTAATATAGTATATGTGTTATTTATAGAATATCACATTTGAAAATTTGTTCAACTTTAGTGAATATCGTTTTATAATTACAATGACTACCAAAAAATAATTTTAAAAAGTTTAGAAACCCAAAACTTTCTTTGCTCAAATCTACGATTATATTCATTTATGTTCTTCCAAATAATCAGTTAGAAAATAATTCAAAAATCATACAACTACAAGTTTAGTCAAGCAAACAAAAATTGAGCATACAATTCAAACTTCTTATGTGATAAAGTGTTCTTATTAGTTCAAGTTGGGGCAAGAATTCTAATGCATCTGATGCATTCAATTTCTTTTATTAATTTAGTCGATGAGGGCATAAAATTAAAAAAATGAATAACAATCTTATACTCTATATTTAATTTTCTATGTGGGAAAAATCAGTGCAAAAATTAAAAAAACTTTACTATTTTTGTAAATTATATTTCCAATGCATTTAATTTATTGAATCAAATTTCAACTCTATTAATGGCTTGAATGACATGAACATTATTATATACATTATAATAGTCATTTTCTACGCATGCATTCATTTTTTTAAATTAATTTAGTCAATGAGCATATAGAGTTTAAAAAATTGAGCAACAATCCTCTAGTCTATATTTAATTTTCTATTTAAATAATTGTAGAAATATTATTTATCTTTCTTTCTATTGGTTCATCTTGTAAACAATCAATGCAAAAATTAATTTTTTCTTTATCTTTTTTAGTAAATTATTGTCTGATGTATTTAATTCATGGAATCAAATTTCAATTCTATTAATGGTTTGAATGACATGAACACTAGATTACATACATCATAATAGCCATCTTCATTTTGATGTGGCAAGGTAAATTAATGCATTGTTGTCTTTAAAAATATTTTGTCTCCTTAAATGATATTTCTAATGTCACTCAATTTATTAGATACAACAAAATTCACTACATTCACTCCAACATTGACAAGAACCAAGAACTAGATGCAATGTATCTCTTGTTAACACACCTAATGAATACAAAATATTATAATTCTCTTTCTTACAATATCACATTACAAGACAAGAAAAATTCTATTGTCACAATATTTTGAAGGTAGGTACTATGCCACAATAGTCCAAAGGTAAGTACTAATGTGTTAGATAGTTCTTCTTGTTTTTAACTTATGTCACAATATTCCAAAGGTAAGGACTAATGTGTCTAGATACTTCTTGTCTTTAACTTTCTTTTGACTATTTGAGTATCTTTGCCCATCACATTCATTTAAGTTCTTTGAAAGAATTAGCTAAAAAGTAATTTGAAAACTCAACAATTAATACTTGAATCATTATTACAATTCTTATTCTAACAATACAATTTTACAAGGCAAAACAAATTATATTGCTAAAATATTTCAAAAACAAGTACTATATCACCCTTCACACTTATTATTGTTCGTAACTTTCTTCTAGTCATTTGAGTTTTGTGATACATTTTTGTACTTTCGACAATTAACATGAAACTTTGATTATATACAATTAAAATGAACATTTATTAGATGTTCACTATGTCAAAATATTGACTAAATATTGGGTAAGATTGAACTCACTTCCTTCAATTGCAAAATTGAATAAAACCAAACATTGCTTGATTTCATTGTAAAGAATATTACTACCTTACATCTCAAGTTAGAGTCGAATAATATGTAAAAATAAATTATATTTTTAACAAAAATGATAATTAATTGTCGTTTTTGGATTTGATTGTGTTTGAGTTTTTTGCATCAACGTTTCGGAACACACTCCGTGATCCATCATCACGATAGAAGAGAGCTAGAGGAGAAGAAATAATGGATCACGATCCGAAACGTTGATGCGAAAAACTCAAACACAATCAAATCCAAAATTAGCAATATGAATTGTTAAAACTTAATGTCATTATAGGAATATCTGATGATGGATCACAGAGTGTGTTCTGAAGCGTTGATGCAAAAAACTTAAATACAATCAAATCCAGAATCGACAATTAATTAACAATATAAATTGTGAAAACTTAATATCATTAAAAAAATATGATTATGAGACCCTCTATTGGTCACATGCACACCCAGTATGCTGGATGGACATTTTGAAGGAAAGTATGACAGCGGAGGGTATACCAACCGTAGACTTGGCAACAATACCTGTCGACAATGGCCAAAAGTTTAAAAAATTCCAGATTTATGTGAAGAAGAAATCCTCCCTGCAAGTCAGCCACCTACTCAACTCCACCAACCCCCAGGCTGGGGCCGCCACACATCTCACCAATGAAAAGGTCGGCCTGATGTAAGCTTAACGCAAGATCGAGTATGTCGCATCAAATTGAATAATATACAGGATAATTTAAAGCCTTGTTGATATGATAAGGGCCCATGGGTGGTAGTAGGTACGATCAAAACCTTGACTTCTCAGCGTTAAAATGGTCAGTGGTTTAAATTTAAGTAGGTTTTAGTTTGTTCTTTTATACTGAGACGAAGAAAGAATTATCCATGGGTTGAATTTGGCCTCGGGCAGGCCCCTCAATCTAAAAGTAAATCGAAGACTCGAAAAAATAGGGTTTCCACTTTCCAGGAGGTTACCTATCTCTGCATTTCCCACGGACACAGCAACGATGACAATAAACCCACTAACGGTTTCCATGAATTTTTTAATACAGTTAGATGGATGGTAGGTAGCTGTCCATTTTGCAGCCGTGACGGATTATCAACTTTATTTTCGCCACTACCTAAGAGATTCGTCCCAACCTGCCTAGTGTCTCCTAGTGGGGCCTGAAAAAAAAATCCTGTATAAGAACATGATTGTAAGATTGGAATGCAAGTGTAGTTACCTGCAGCTTTCTATCCATTCCTTTGTAATAAGGAAGTCTTGGAAGAGGTAAAACATAACATGGGGAGCTTGGAGTCTGAAAGATCTGTTACAGGATATGCAGCCAGAGATTCCTCTGGTCATTTATCTCCATACAACTATACTCTTAGGTGGGTTGGCTATGGTCTTCTCTTATTTAAGTTTTTTGAACTTTGAGCCATTTTAGACTGGCGCGTTAATGTGGTATGTTTTAATGGCAGGACCCCAGGACCCCAGGACGTGGTACTCAGTGTCATTTATTGTGGCATATGTCACACTGACTTGCATCAGATCAGGAATGACATGGGAATGTCTAATTACCCCATGGTACCCGGGTGAGTCTGTATGAATGTTGGTGATTGCTATTTGGTGGGTGATTCTCTCTCTTTTTCAACTAGGTTCATGGTTTTTAACTGGAAATAAATTCTTCAACAGGCATGAAGTTGTGGGGGTTGTGACTGAAATTGGCAAAGATGTAGAGAAGTTCAAGATAGGAGAGAATGTTGGTGTTGGTTGCATTGTTGGGTCATGCAAAAGCTGTAAAGCCTGTAGTGGAAAAGTGGAGCAATATTGCAGTAAGAGGATTTGGACTTACAATGATGTCTACCCTGATGGCAAGCCGACACAAGGAGGATTTGCTAGCACCATGGTTGTGGATCAGATGTAAGTCTTAAAGTCGGTTTATGTCTCTTTTTTCTACGGTGGCCATTCCATTAATGCTTCACTTAGGATATTTAAAAAAGTACAGTGGGTGACAGCTTTTTATGGGTTATATATACGATCTTCAGGCCAAGGTGCTACGCAGCCCCTATTTAGTTTTAGGCGTCCTTACCTGTTTTAAAGATTGATGTATAACCATTTATTTTTAGAAATGTATGTAGTCAGAAAATAGTTGGAGGTAGTGCTGGATGTAGATCTATGACTGATCTCATTCAAAATGGAGGCTCCTAGCACTTGTCTCTGATAATCAAAGATAATTCCCCAGGGGAAGGCATCAGTGCTGTTTTCAACTGAAACATACAGAAAGAAAAAATCTAGAATTGCAAATATATTTATATTTGTGCCTAATATTCTGCGCCATTAAAATTAAATGAGTTCTCTTTTCATGAACTGGGCTATGATATAACTTATAAGTGTATGTGCCTTTGGATGTGACATCATAATATAGTATCAGGCATTCATCTTCTACTTCATTTAGACTAAATTCTTTCTTCCCAAGGTGACTGTAGGAAGGTCTAAGCCGTATGCATTATTAAGAATTATATATCTTCCTTGACAATGTGTAACGATGATTCTTTGAAATCATACAGGTTCGTGGTTCACATTCCTGAAAATTTGTCCCTGGAACAAGCAGCACCCCTGTTATGTGCTGGGGTTACAGTGTACAGTCCACTGAAGCATTTTGGATTGGCAGAGGCAGGGAAGAGATGCGGAATATTGGGCTTGGGGGGCGTAGGGCACATAGGTGTGAAGATTGCCAAGGCATTTGGGCATCATGTGACTGTTATAAGCTCTTCTAATAGGAAGAGAGAAGAGGCACTTGATGTCCTTGGTGCAGATGAATACCTTGTTAGCAACGATGCTACCCAAATGGAGGTATGTTTTAAGAAATAAGCATACGAGCAATTCTATTTAATGATCCCATTGGCATCTATGAACAACCATGAATGCCCTTTTTGGCTAATTTGTTTGGCACTTGTACAAGTTTTTATGTTGGATTAATGGTAATCTCAATTCAATATTGTGTGTTTTGTATCTGGTACCATATGCTTACTTTCAATTTGATTAGGACATGTTTGAGGATTCAAAAAGAGAAAAGTTGTAAATTGTTCCATTAAAACTTTCACGATGTCCTAGATTCGTAATCATTAAAAGTGTTACTTCCGTGACATATTTATTTATTTAGTTGTATTCTTGGCTTCAGTAAATAATTTCACGATTCTATATGGTATTATGGTGATTCTTAGACGATTCAATTCCTCAAGAGAGCACATTTCCGATTCTCTTTTGCTATGAGGTTCCCAAATTATTGGTTGATCCTTGTCTTGACTTGACCTGCCACCATTGTTTATGCTAGATTGATCCTTGTTTTGATTGGTCCACATTACCTGCAATTTTGTGAGTGATCAGGTTGTTTGATTTTGAGATTGTGTCGAGTGATTCAAGAAGTGGGTTAAATACCTAAACTGCTCTGTTTTTATTTTCTTGACTTCATCATCTGCGAGGTTTAGCCATTTCTTGGCGAATCTCAATCTCATGTCAATTTGACCTACTTTTATCTCAACCAATCAATCTGACCGGTGAAAAACCGAAATGTTTAATATAAACCAAGAATAATTCTTCAGTTACTAAAGGATTATTTGATGGTTAATTAAGGAAAGTTTAGAATAATGTTTTAAATACCATTTATAAACCGATCTCCTGACAAATTTAGGATGCCATTTACAATAAGCCTATAGCTAAGTGGTAGAACGAAGTCTGGTTTAAAATAAAGCTTGGTCATGGCAGTAAATGATCCCTAATTACTCAAAATCTATACATGTAGAAATCACAAAACCAAGAATTTGTCCTGTGCTACTTAATTAGAAATTAGATGACAGTCAAGAGACGAAAAGAAGAAATGAAGAAAAACATATTTATCCTGAAAACTTTCTGAAGATAGAAAAATCAGATTGTAGTAGAGGCAATTGCCTATTACCTATATTATTTACTAAATTGGCATATATGGTGAGTGTGCAGATGATATGGATACAACCTGCCCCTTGTTCCATTCAACAAGACCTTGGCCATGGATGCGATCTGCCTCTTGCTCCATTAGCAGCATATCTCCATTGTTTGGCTATGCTTTAAAGTTTTATGCTTCTTTCCTTTTGTCTCTCCTCTTGTAGAAATACAATACCCAATTGTTCTCTAGAATTCGGGAAGAAGAAGATACAACATACAATTGTTCTCTCTTCCATCAATCCAGAAATGAACAACATATACTTGTCCTCCCATGCACCCTTTACAAACCAATGCAAGCTACTATTTGTAACTTTTTTGTGACAGGAGAGTCCTCCCAGGCCGAAGAAGAAATTGACCATAATCAGAAAGTGTACGGATCCTGTTTGGCTTGGATTCTGAGCTCTAATGTGTGTACTGTCTGTAGACATGGCTGCAAATGCAGTACAGTCTCAGTGTTTTTGTACTCTGTAACCTTGTACAACTCCTATCTCCGCATTTAGATTTTTGGATCCATTTATTGTTCATAAAAATTCATATCTTTGCATGTTTATTGCAATTTTTATGATTTATTCAGATCATCAAAACCTAAGGTAGCTAAATTTGAAGGCTTGTAGTAGGGTATCACATGTGCCAAACTCTTGTTTAGCTTGCGAGTGACCCAGAAAACAACCCTTTTTCTATACATCTGATTTAGAAGCGCAGGGACATCAATTCTAAACAAACAGCTAGAAACAAGAATGCTTTGCTTTCATTCAGTGAACATTTCCATGTTTCTCTATATCTAATTGATTGTTGATTTTGGTTTCACTCGGTGCAATGACCAACGGAAAAATTTCAAGTCATTCCTTGTTTTTCCCTCGAGTTTTTGACAATCATTCTTGTTTCTTGCAGAAAGCAGCAGAGAGCTTGGACTTCATACTAGATACCGTTCCTGCCAACCATCCACTGGAGCCATACCTTTCTCTATTAAAGATCAATGGAAAACTTATCATGCTTGGTGTTGTTCCAGAGCCATTGCACTTTGTTTCTCCTCTTTTAATACTTGGTAAGAAAATTAGTCCTCCCTCTTTATCCATGTATGGATCTGAGTTACATGTGCTTCAAATGGCTTATTGATTTAAATTGAACCAATCTAATTTTCATTTCCAGGAAGGAGAAGCATAGCAGGGAGTTTCATTGGTAGCATGGAGGAAACACAAGAAGCTCTAAATTTCTGTGCAGAGAAGAATGTGTCATGCCAAATTGAGATTGTGGGTATGGAGAACTTGAACGAAGCAATGGAAAGATTACATAAGAATGATGTCCGTTACAGATTTGTGGTTGATGTGGCTGCCAGCAATCTGGATAAGTAGGATATTTAGTTCAGTCAGCACTCATATCCATCCAGATCTGTGGAAACACTTCTTCCAAAAGATTTGTGTCTGGATTTTCTCCATCTGTGGCATCTTTTCAAATTTCGGCAAGGCAGGCCTGTTTTAATTATTTGTTGTCTGAACATTACTTTGTTTTCAGAATGTTTCTGCTTAAGGAGTTTTCCTTGTGTGGATTGTCTTAATATGCTCTTATAAAATGAGAAACCTATCTGTAATTGGTTTCTATTATAGTCTATTAAGGTCTCTACTGACAACACATCTTTTTGGGCTAATTTGATTATTTCCTAATATTTTTAAATGATAAAGAAAATTGCATTTAAGCTGCATCTTGTTGGTTATTGTTTCTTGCCAAAGGCAAAAAAAAATATAGGTTTCAATTTTTTTAAGTCATGAAAGCGGCCATTCATATTATTTTATTTATTTATGAATCCCTAATGTTAGAAGCTTGGATAACATAATTTAAAAATTGTAAACGAGGAAAATGATTTGTCTTGAAGTATATTAATAAAATGCTAAGATGCTGAGGGAATACTTTAAATATATAAATATTATTACTACAACTTTTGTGTATTGAAGTGAAATATTAGGAGTACTAACAGATATTTTGGAGAGACAAAATAAAGAGTTAAAAACATAAGAATATAAAATCAAATCACATCTCAAATCACATCGTTTATGATGTAAATATATAATAAAAGTTAAAAATATTAAATCAAATCATATCTTTTATTATGATGAATTTATTATTTTTAATATATAAATCAAATCATGTCTTTTATGATGATAATTTTATCATTCTTAATTTGTTACAATAGAAACTTTGTTTTAGTTTGAGTCGGTTGTAAGATACTCATTGTATTCACATTTCATGAAGATTTGTAAGTCTTTAAATAGTAACAGAAATGTCTATATAAAATGTTCTTTAATGCTTATTTTTAAGGAATAAATATAATAAATATGATGATTTTGTGTGATGTGTTGGTTTGTTGTGTGTTAAAGTGGATAAGGATGAGCTCTAAATTGTTACAAAGGAATCTTTTAGTCGATTTGTGTTTCAAAATTGATGAGAAGAAGCCCAAAACAGATGCAAAATAATCCTCTAATTATTAGGCAATTGAAATTTAACAAACCTTAGAGGTTTGATGGTCTTGCCCTAAAAGTGAAGGTACAAGTGTTTTCTTCTTGAATAAAGAACTTGTTTCTCTCATAAAGAGATTAAGTGTATCTAGAGAAATTAGGCATATTTATTGAAAAAATATTTCCATGTTAATACCTCATATGTCTAGTAATTAAGAGGTTGTATTAAACCACATAAAGTAGGTCATATGCATGTTGCATGTCACATGGATGATTTGAATTTTAAATATGGGTATTTAAGATTAGTAATTTTTTATTTGTTTTCAATATATTTTTTTCTAATAAAGCAAGCTTCTCAAATGTCAATGTCGTGTTAATAAAAAAGACTTTGACAAACTATGGGCATTTAAGATTAGTAATTTCTTTATTTGTTTTCAATAATTTTTTTTTCTAATAAAGTAAGCTTCTTGAATGTCAATGTCATGTGTTGTCAATAGAAAAAAGCTTTGACTAAATATGAGAGTCAGTATAACTAGAGAACAAAAGGGTTTAATATTTGCATAGATGTTTTGAATCTCAAGTTGAAAGAAATGTTTTTCAAGGGTAATTGAGCTACATAGTCTTGACTTAGTTTGGAGTGTGTTGATGATATTATGTTGAAATGTAGTCAAGTAAAAGGAACCCCTCAATTTACATGAGAATACCACTTCAGCCTTCTCACCTCTATACATAAAACACGTGCGTTCTTGTTGTTTGGAAGAAGTTAAAAGAACACCTTTCTCTTTTCTTCATATATATTTATATTTGATGGGTGTCACAAAATGATGATAAGATATTTAGTTCTCTTTGGAATATTTTCTTTAAAAGAGACATCAAAATGACATCAATGAGAACATCAAACCTACTCTAACTAAAAAGTGACCTTACATATCTAAAGAATATTATATAATTTCTTTTGATATTTATATATAGCTCACAATTTGTTGGAGAGAGTGAACATCAAAGGGTTAGATGTTTGGAGTTGAGAAACATGTAATGAATGTAGTTGTAGGCCACTTGATTAAATAGGTTGAGGAGATCCTAGTGTTGGTGTTGGTAGATGAAGTGTAGGGAGAAGTAAAGTTCTAAGGACATAGGTTGCTAGTTTGTAGATTCTCTTTATTATGGCCTATAGCACCTAACCTTCACAGATGGGTAAGAATACTAGGAATTTCTATTGCTCTTGTAGTCATATATCCCTATTCTTGAGGTTTTTTTTTTTAATTATCATATATGATTTAGAAATTGATAGAGAATATTATGGCCAAAGGGCCATGGTCTTGGGAGCAAGTTGCTCTTTGTATAAAACCCTAGTACATAGGCTTCAACCCCATGATTGAAAAGTTTAAGATATTTCCAATTTGGGTTAGAATGAGAAATTTGCAATTGCACTTCTTGTGTTGCTCCTCTTTGGAGGCAGTTGGTATTTCTCTATGTAAATTTAGCTCTATAGCTAAAGAAAATCATTTGTGTCCTCATACTTCTTATACTTGTATTTTAGTAGAAATTAATTTCTTGTTGGGTTTGTTGATCAAGATATGGCTAAAAGTGGGACTCATTATGAAAGTAATTAGTGGTTTATGAGAATAAATCTTTTAGATGTTGGAATTTCCATGGGATAGGGCACTTGTTTGGATTAAGCATAAAAAAAATAAAAATGAGAAAAGAGAGGAAATTGCCATGAGGTAAGAATTCATCCTTGAAACATCAATTAGCTGGATATTTTATAGGATTCACGAGGTTCTTCAGAAAAGGAAATTGTATGCAAACAAAAGTTAGAGCCCTTGAGGACATTATCATGTTATTTATGCTTAATATATTCTTTTGGATGTAGGAATGGGAGGGGAGGAGGCAAGGGAGGGGAGGTGATACCCAAAAATGAGGGGTGGATGACAATAGAATATCATAAACTTAAACAAATGATTTTTTTTGCATCACATAAAACTTTACAATTTCATAATAAAAAGAAAAGAGATTTATTTTGACTTTTGTTTGTAAGCAATTAAATGCTACTTTCTCAAGCTAGTTTTTATTAACATAATGTATTTTAAATTTCAAAAGTGGGGGGCCTATAAGTTGCCCAATATTATTTCTAATAAATAATATAATAAAAAAAAGCAATGTTTGACCAATGAACTACCAACTATTGATTTTCACTCACTAAAGCCTTTAGTTACAATATCTTCATATGCTAGATGGCAATATACATTGTCTTATAATAAATGTTATTGAAGAACTTTTCACTATTAAAGACATCATACAAGTGATTAAAAAGATAGCAATAGGTAAAGCTTGAGACATAGACAACCTACAAGTGGAGCATCTAAAATGGGAAGTTGAAATCCTCACACCTCAAATCAAAGAAATTTTTAATAATGTCATTCAAAATGGTTGCTTGATGGAGTGGATGACCAACTTAGCCATACCTTTATTTAAAAGTGGAGATGTAAATAATTCCTCAAATTATTGAACTATCATGGTGAATCCTCTCTTCACAAAGCTTTGTGGGAGTATGATAAAATGTAGGGTCAATAATTGGGTGGAGGAACATGGAAAGAGAGCAAAGGGTCAAGTAGATTTTAGACCCAAACACTCAACTATCACACTATGTCGCACTCAAACACCTAGTTGAAATTTTTTTGGGATAAAAATGAGATATTTATTGTTGCTTTGTGAACTTAAGAAATAATTTGATAGTTCCAAGAAGAAAATTATGGAGCAAAATGGAGGAACTAGGATTCTTAACACATTACATGATAGTAGCTCATAGATTGTATGAGTAAGTCAAGGACAAAATCAAGGTTGATCTCTATCCCCAACTTTATTTGGATTGTACATTGACAAGGTAGAAGATTGGATAAACAAACTTGGAGGGAAAGGGGCCCACTTGGCCAAGTATATGTTGAAACTCTTGATTTATGTGAATGGCCTAATTCTAATAGTAAGGAAAACCCAAACTTTAAGATATCATCTATTGACTCTAAAGCTCCTTTGTAAATAAGTGGGGATGCAAATGAACATCAAAGAATCCAAAATTTTCATTTTCTAATTGTTGAAAAGAAGAAGAAACGTTTTTACTTTCAATTTGAAGGAAAGTCTCTTGAATTGGTATTATAATACAAGTATCTTGGCCTTGATTTTAAGAACAAACTTACTTGGGACACATCTAGGATGAAAAGAATACAAGGAAGTTGGAGAGCTCTTTCTACACTCCAAAATAGATGCAATACAAAGTTATGAGATTGGAAGACTACCAAGGTCTTATTTGGGTTACTTGTCACACTACTATTGTTGTATGGATGTGAAGTATGGGTTAATGGAATGCCAAGTTTGAAATGGAGACGAAAAAAAAGGATTCAAAAGCGTTGAATCACAAACAATTACATAATTAAGGATTTAGATCCCTATAAAACTATTCTTGTAGAGATAAGAACTTTCCCTTTAGAGGCAACCACTATGACTAGGTTATTATGTTATTTGAAAAAATAAAATAAAAAAACTTGAAGATTTGTAGGTGACCTGATGAAGAGTTGCATAGAAGGAAGAACACATGGATGAGAAAAATAGCTTAAATGAATGTACAAGCCTCAACAAATACATAAAAAACTATGTGAAATAAAATGTTTAGAGCAATGATGTGGAGGAGCAAATAAGCAAGAATGACAACAATATATTACACAATTCAACTCAACTCATGAACATTGTAAAACACCATATATAAGGGCTAGAATCAAATGGAGGGAAAATATCCAAATCCCATAGGCTTGGATGTGGGAAGAGAGAACTGTAATTTTCAATATAAAGTTAGTAGAAATAAAAGAATGTATCATCTTTGGATGTCCAAAGTATATAGACATTTGTATTAAACATGAAAAAACACTAAAAATTGATTCCATGATAGAATTATTTAATGAAACAAATTCAAAAAACTAAAAAATATTGCTAACTCAAATCCGAAAGAAAAAATGTCACATGTTAGTGCAGCCAATAATCCCATAGACTGTTTGAACTTATGAACATAATTGAAATCTTTTCATTACTGGTTGGGTATTAGAAGGAAAATAAATATTGGGAAACAAATTTCATGTGATAGGAAACTGTGCATGATGAAATAATAAACAAAACTGAAATCCTTTCCTGAGCTCCACAAGCCCATTGAAGGGAAAAGACTTCTGGAAGAGATAGTTATCCAGGGAGAAACTCAGACAAAGGCTTTTATCTAACGAAACTGGTTTAGAATCTGCATAACATATAAAATAAAGACTTTAAGCTTTAAGTAATGTGAAAGGCATGGGATCCACCTCATTACTCCACTGGGGCCATTGAAAGTGATAAAAAGGTTGTGATGATGAAACCAGAAGCGATGAAATTATTAAAACTTGTGATATGACATGAAATGCATACTAAACTATTAGTAAGAAAATTCCTATTGAAACTAATGAAGTCATATTAGAATTGATATTGCAAAGTTTGATTGAATGTGATGTTTTTGATTTATGAACAACAAGAAGTTATAAAAAAATGCATTTTGTATGAATTTTAGAGGGGTTGAATTAAAAGCTTTCAACTGAAATTTCTTTTAACATGTGCTCAGTAAAAGTGAATCATATGTAATATAACTGTGCATTAATTAAGTATTAGTATAGTTTGTTATGTTTATTTATTTTTCAAAATATGTCTTGTCTTTTTATTTTATATGAGTGTAATGTAATAGATTTATATTTTCAATTCATTCAAGTGTAATTTATTATTTATATATATTCATCATATTTGGATATTATTTAGTATATTTTTGTTTCATAATCGAAATTTTTGTTCAAGACATACTTATCATTTATAAATAGTGGTTCTTCTATGTTTGTTATTTTTATATGATTATATTTTTCCTACCTCTTTCATCTTATAAATTTTCTCATAATATCTTTTATGTAGGAAGGTCACATCCATGATTTGAATTCTATGTTAAATACTAGCAATCTACTTGAGGTTTGATATCCAACAAAGTACATTCAACATACATATGATATTAACTCAATCATATGTTCTCATGTCCTTTTTGTATTCACGTGAGATGGACATTGGTGTATTGTTATTTCATTTTATTTTTTTATTGATCTTAGTTCAATTGTCATTGTTATGAATTCATATTATTTTTTTTATGAGATGTGGATTGACTTATTCTTCCTTGAATGTATTTATGTTTAATGTTCTCTATACATTGAAAACTGTTAAAACCTTATGGAACCTTTGTAAATGGAATAGATTAATTTTTAATCTCCTAGGTAGCATTAAAGGGATTAAAAACATCTTTTGAGAGTATTGAGGCATAATAGATGTCTCATTCCATTGGAAAAAACTTTCATTTTGGATGATATTTCTCTTTAAACCTATTTCATTTTTCCAACTTTGAAATTCAATACTCTATATGAACATTGAAAAACCTTGAGTAGAAGGTACATTGAACATTTGTGTAGTGTCTTTTTAAGTTGAATTTAATAGGGATATGATAGAATAATAACAGGTGAAGAAAAGTGACAATGATAATCATTTTAAACATTTAAAAATCTCTTAATAAGTAATGAAGACCTTATTGAATACTTACTTTAGTAATATAGGGAAGAATTTTTTTTGTTCATGGGTCTTGTGGAATAAACTACAAAAAATTATAAGTTGACATTCAATAGATCCTTCCATTAGATGGAATGCTTAAACTAAACTTTGACAATACAACTATGGGAAACCTAGTTGCTTCAAGAGTTAGTTGTGTTATTAGGGATGCTAATACGAAGCTAGTTTAGGTAGCTTCTAAGTTGCTAGTTGATAGAACTAACAATGAAGCAAAAGCGTAAGCCATTCTTCTTGACCTTTGGATATGTAAAGAAAAATACATCAAGGATGCCATAATAGAACATGATTTGATAACTATCATCAATGCAATTAAGAACAATGGATCCATAAGCTAGAAAATAAAGAACATCATGCAATAGGCATGTTATAAGTTGTCAAATATGAACTCTTACATTGTACAACATTTCTTTAAAGAGGGAAAATAGTTAGTAGAAAAGCTTAAAAATTATGTAATTGATCATCACAAAAGACAAATCATAAGTTGTGACATCACAGACTTTAATATACCAAGAGACGAGGTAACAATTAAGTCCATTTAGGTACTAATTATTACTTTTAGGTAGAAATATAATTGCTAAGAAGGTGAAAGGATAGGGATATAACATTTGGGTATTACACATGATGATTGAAAAGACAATAATTTTTTCATAAACAAAAGGAAATAAAACCTAATTTGGGTTATTATTCTCCCATACGAGTGCACTCATCTAAAGCTACACTAAATAGTTTCATTATACTTGGTCCAAATGAAGGATTGTGCTATATATGACCTTATTACTTTTATTGTGGTGCGTGTGTGATGGTTGGGAAGTTGTTTGAAGAAATAATAAATACCAATGAGTACTCACATTACTTTTAATGGTATGTTAGTTTTTGATAAGATCATTTTTTATAGCTATGAATCTCATGGTTTATGCCATACCACAAAAAATTAAAGGTGTCAAAAATAACAAGATTCAACCTAGAATGTACGAGAAGGGTCTTCATTAGTCAAAAGCACCCTAAGGAAGACTATAGGATTAGACTTGTTAATGGAATTTCTTCAAAAGTGTGTAGATTATATGGTGGCATCTATCTATTTTTCTAATGTATTGGAGATACTAAAAGATAAGGAAATGGTGATGACTCTAACACATGCTTATAAATAAGATATTTTTATCAATGGCTCCAAATTTTAGGAGGCCATGAATTCTTATGATAAGAATGGGGGAGTGAAAGATATTGGGGCCTTGTTCCCTCAAGATCTCTTAGCATCTTCAAGAGTGGTGAATTGTGTTCTATATGAGGCAAGGGTTGGGTTGGTGGATTTTTTTAAGCCACTTTGAGTGTATGGGAAAAGACAATTGGTTTGTTTCAAAAATCAAATTTGGGGGGTCATAAATACATTTTCTTACCTCTAAGTTAATGTTGTTATTCAAGGAAAGTAAGAGGAGAACCTAATAATGCCAACTCATGGTAAAAAAACAAAGCACAATGGAAGAGGCTTGAGATGACAAATTTGGGGTTGGTTATTAGTTGTAGAGGCAATTATTAATAGTTGTATCATAATATATCAAATTTTAGTTTGTATTAGGAGTGCATCAAGATCTTTTGGAATCTCCCTCTTTGTATGCTCATTCATTATAGCAAAGGTTTCATTTATGTATTGGAAAATATACTGTAAGGATGAAAAAATTATAAATATTCTATATTTGAAACTCTAATTCTAATCAAAGATATTGAAATATTATTTGAAAGGGTATTGATACATATTTTTTTCCAAGTTGATTCTCATAGACATATTGAGTTGAACATAATTAACAAAAAAGAAAAAAATGAAATGAATGGGAAAACAATTTGTAATAAGTAACATTTTTTGTAACAATGGTTCTTCCTTATTGTATTATAACATTTTATTGAATTAACCATTTTTTAGTCAATTATTAGATTCTAAAGTGATGAAATGAGTGTAAACTAGAAACATAAATATATTGATTCCTCTCTATAAAATCTAAAATGATGCAAAAAGATTATAATTCAAGTATCCCTAAATACCCCTCCATGATAGAGGCATATAGAAGTCTAATGATCTTAAAAATGTATGCATCATATATTTGTTGTGGTTGAAAAGATTATACTAGTACGCATATGATAAAAAAAAAGTTATTGTGTTGGTCATATAGGGAGATTGAAAAACATATTTTATTCTCTTACACAAAAATTCAAATTAGTTTTGGAAAGGGTAGACAAGAATTAATTCTTTGGAAAAAATAATATTTTTTTAAAAAGATGTAAAATTTTATGCATTGGGAAATTGATACATAATGGAAACTACAATCTATCATATTATTATTCTTTCCTACAAGGTAATAAATGGCATTATGAACCTTGAATGTTCATTACATAGGAATTACTTCTCACTAACTCATTTAACTATTTTAAGCACTCTCTTCTTCTTCTCATAATGATAGTGAGATGCTAATATACTTATTTTTATGCTTTCCACATATCAAATCTTGAAATGTTTGATATAAATGATATTGTTTCACTATTACAATCGGTTCGTAACCAACTTGTTATTGATGAGGTTTTGTAATTGAACTATCAATATAATTTACATTTGTGGATGAGTTGCTTTTGATCCTACATATATATGAGATTTTATATTTGTTAATATTTTTAATAATTATTGTTCAATTTACTTTAGATGCTAATTCTATGTTGAGGAGGAATGAGTTAGGAAATCTACACTCTCTCTAATTGTAAATATATGCATTTGATGAAAGTACAACTTTAACTTTTGTTATAGGAACAACAATTGTAAATTTTTTTGAAATACGAGTGAAAATGAAAGTAGAAGTGATAGTGAAAATGAAAATGAAAGTGGTAGTGATAATAACACATGTAAATTTTCAAGAATAATATTGGTTGAGAAATAATTCCAAAGATCTTTGAAAAGTGTAAGTGAATGACAATGAGAAACCAAATATATTTGAAATATGAGTGAAAATGAAAGTAGAAGTGATAGTGAAAATGAAAATGAAAGTGGTAGTGATAATAACACATGTAAATTTTCAAGAATAATATTGGTTGAGAAATAATTCCAAAGATCTTTGAAAAGTGTAAGTGAATGACAATGAGAAACCAAGTGCATATGAAAGTGACAAATGAGTGAACCGCCAAGATACTTCAACAAAATACCTAACTATGACATGAGGGTCTTCTTCAATATTGCCAATGAAGAAATACTTTACTTCCTTTCAATAAATATTAACAAGGATTTTGGTGCTATACAAAACTTCATCAATCTAATTGTGCAAGGGTTTTCTTAACTCATGGCTTAAGTTTACAAAATGCATCAAGCTTATGTGGTGAGCCCTTGGATGATATGTGGGGGTGCACCATTTGTATGATCCATCAATATATTTTTCCTAATGTAATTTGAACATCTTAAGTCTCCTCCTGCTCCAATTAAAGCCTACTCTAATGGAAAAACTACAAATAGGTAGAATTGTGCATTATGTTGTACATAGAAAGAAAGTGATAAGATGGTGATTGATGGTACTAATTGTATGCAAAAGAATTATTGTTATGTCTCTTTCTCTTTATGATACTGATATATTATTTTATGGTATGCTTTTTGCTGAATACTATGTAATGGTAGAGTAAAGTAGTGTGGTTTTCATTACAATAATTTTGGTTAACGGTTAAGTAGAGTATGCACATGATTAGTTATAGATCTATTCCAATGAATTATTTTAGGATGATTAACATGTGAGGAAAGATTGTACCATCTCTAGAAGAAAATTTCAAGCTTTGAGAAAACAAAAAAGGATTCTCTTCAATCAAATAATTGCAAACTATATCTTCTTTCTAACAATTCCCATTTCTTTGTAGAACCAAAATTTGTATCTAAAAAATCCTTGTTTAGCATGCCATATTATATCCAAATTTGATAGTAATTTATTAACATGCTATATTTCTTATGATTTAATTCAATTGTAATACTTATTTAACATAACTATGTAATCTAATATTTGTATGCCAACAAAAATTCCTTTGGGTTGGCTTAAAAAATTAGCTTTAGAGACAATTTTTCATTTGCATGCACTTATTTTTATAACAAATTATTCTAGTGTTATAGAGTAATATTTATTTTTTCCAAAAACTAATTCTATATATTAAAAATTGAGCTTTTATGTTTCGTAATACAAAAAAATATATTCTTACACTCATAACATTAGAAGTAAGGTTGAGACACCTTCCCTAAAAAATTGCAAGAATGCTATCTTCTATCCTTTTATTTTAATCATTTGATCAAGCATAAATTTTTGAACATTGAAAGGTGCAATTTCAATCTAGCAAGATTAAAGTGCATTCCATAGAACACAAAGCACTTGTACACCATCATGTACAATATTTATGATAGGAAATTTGTGCCACTAGTGAATGCATGGTGTTTGAGAAGCACATCAAAGATAAAATGAGAAAGTGTGATTATGCAACCCATTGTGAAATGGATTAAGCAATATGAATCCCAATGTGGTCATTTATAAAGGAAGTTGTAACTCTACCTAGCAAGTCAATGCGGAAATGCGAAGGAACAACATTTTTCATGATTATTCAATGAAATATTTTGGAAGGAGTTGGGTGAAGCCATAATAGTGGTTTACAATTTGATGGAGGAAGGAAAATTGAGAAAAAATATCCCCATGGAAAAAAAATTGGTTTTAGGGGTTCGCATGAACCTACAAGTTCGATCGAACCATAAAGGGGTTCGACCGAACTAGGGTTCGAGCGTATCCATAAATTATTGGGCCCACATTTTCTGCCCAAAAAATAAAGAAAAATTGCATATTAAAGGGGGTTCAAATGAACCTTGGTTCGCTAGAACCCTTGGGGGTTCGCTAGAACCTCCTTGGTTCTAGCGAACCCCCCTTTTCCCTAATTTTTTAATTTGTTCACACAAAAAACCTAAATTTTTACGCTTTGAAGCTCCAGTTGAGGATGAAAATGGGGGAATATTTAGAAACCAAACTTGGAATCAGGTAGTCTTCAGAACGAGCTATCCAATGAATATAATTTTAATATGTTTTGGTTTTATTATGTATTTGTTTTTTTAGTTTTATTAAACATAGGTTTTTCATCGAAAATAAAGGTCTTTGTTTTGCACATGTGGAAAAATAGCAGATTATCAATTTTTTTTTTGAAAAATATGAGTGCACCAGATATTGAAGTCTTCAATCCAACAAAAAAAATAAAATTGAATTTAGATATATACAAAAAAAGTTACGTGTTATACGGTCGCACTATGTCTGAATTGTCATTTGTTTGACTTCGAAACTTGATTAAAGAAAAAATATTCAATAAAAAACTATCTAACTAAGTGGAAGCACTAGATATCAGAGTCACAAATGTAAATTCAAAATAATTGGAATTTTATCCTTCATGGAAAAAAAGTTATGTGTTATACGGTGTGCCTCACTTTTTAAAAATGTTGTTTTATGAAAAAAACCATTTTTTGTGGGAGATGGAAAAAGAGGCAATATAATTCTAAAAAAATTGAAAAATATATTTTTAGAATCTATAGAAAAAATGTGATAAGACTCTAGTTTTCATTATCTTCAAATTCCTCACGGTTTAGCCGCTATAGGTGCCCAAATGTGAAGATTTAGTTAAAAATAAAAAATTCAGTGTCCAGTTTGGCCAAAAATTGTAAACCACTATTGTGGGATCACCCAGTTAGAGAATTTTATGAGCCTTATAAGAATATTAGCTCAACCTTCTCCAACTTGGATTTTTGATTATATTTAGATCTCAACAATCTTTCAATTTTGGTGTGGCATTCTAGCTTAGCCAATCAAGCATGGAAACTATTGTGCAACCCATATAAATCTTGCATAAAACAATCAAACCTCTAGCTTGACATCAATTTAGCACTTCCAAGTTTCCAATGTAAATTTTTTTAATGCATCCTAAGAAAGTGTCTTAAATCTAACAATATCTTAATATATTAATGTTCTAAGAAGGTCACATCCACACCCTTCAAAACAATAATCTAACAACTACAATAATAGATAAGGATGTCAAAATACTTGTTATACATAGAACATAAAAATCATTTGATCCTCCATATAAGATGCAAATCCGATGGCTTGTACTTTCCATGGGTGACATTTCAAATGTGAGAAATAAAGGTGCACTATTGGCCATGGTAAGGGAGGTTGTTATAGCCTTACTTTGAACTATCCAATAAGGACTCCATCACACAAATATCACATCACCATCATATTATGTAATGTTTAAACACACAATCTTTCTCTCCCTCTTTGTAAATAGCTACTTGTTATACACTTTGTAAGTAAAGTATTGAATACAAAAGATTAAAGATTTATTTATTTATCTATATATAATTTCTTTTTGTTGATGAACTAAGTCAAGACTTAGGGGCTAGAAATAAAGGGAAAAAATTCTAAATATTGGTAACAATGAGCTTAACAACTCCAAAAATGATCTTATCCTCACACCCTTACCCCAATAAGAGTGGTTGATGAGTCTTCAACCAAAATACACTAAGCATCTAACAAAGAACATCCATAACCAAATTGTCTACTTGCAAGAGTTGGTATAGAATAACTCTACACCATATGCAAGATTTGGTTGAAGATTATAGCCACCCAAGATCTAGGCACTTCATGAAAGCACAAGAGATATCAATATACAATGCTCGAGATTGCAATGAAATTGATTATCCAAGAATATATTATGACAATATACATATGAGACCGCTTGGTTATATAGCCAAGGTGAGACATATGATTAAACAGGATTGTGACAAGTGTCTTAATCCTATGTAATGTGGTAACTTATCACAACTACCTAGGACACATGTGCTATAAGCCAAAAGATAAGATAAGATCTAATGACAACTAACACCTTGTAGAAAGATTCCTTCTTAGGACTTAAGTAAACTTAACATGTCAATAAGTCCTCTAAGTACCCTAGTAATGAATTAACTAGGTACAATACTTTATTTACACAAACACCCCCCTTAAGTGCAACTTAGGGAGTAGCCGATTATTATGCAAATGACACAAAGATGGGTCCTAGTTATAAGGCCATGTTAGGTACCCATGTACAAATGCAAATGCAATCTCTCACAAATGGAGAAAAGGAGAAAACCTAGTGGGACAAAAATCCTTCCCAAAAGAGAGATATAAAAAAAATCTCTCAATGATGAGTGAGGAAAAAACCCCATTCAAGGAAAAAGTCCCCCCATAAGAGATAAGTAGAAGAGAGACCATGCAAACCCCCTTCAATGTTGAGTCTCTTGCAATGATGATAGAAGCTTGACATTGAATGCAAAAGATGATCCAAAAGCATTGAACAACATTCCTCCCCTTAGGAAGAAACAAAACCAAGATGGTATGTAGGATGTCTTCCCATTTTTGGAAGGAAGATGCGGGAAGAAGGATGATGTGTGATGTCTCTAGAGAATTCTCAAGTGTCTCCATGTCAATACACCGAAAGGTGTCACACTCCAAATAGACATTCTAGGCCACACTATTGAAGAAGACAATCTAGAATCTCTTAGAAACGATTGTAGAACATGATCCAAAGACAAGGATACCTCCTCTGAAAACAAAAAAACCTCCTCCAAATGTTATCCAAAAGAATCTACACTCATGTCAAACTAAAAAGGATGATCATGTAGAGAATGAACACGATGGTTAGAGTGTTCCCTCACAACAAATGAAGAAGGACTATCTCCATCAAAGAGAAGATGAATGCAATCAATGATATCTCCTAAATCTGAAATGTGGGACTCACAAAACAAACCGACAATGTTTGTCAAGTTCTCATCCCCATTAGCCATCTCTGGAAGATGATGAATGTCCTGTTGCACTGAATCACAAGGAGCAAAAACTGTGGCAACAAAAGCATCCTTAGGTACAACAGTAGATGAAGGAGATGGATTATCAACACCTTTCACAAGATCCTCAATAGATGAAATAATACCAAGATTCAAATTACCATACCGAATCTACTCAAAAGTGTCCACAGAAGATTCCTCAATGTGAACATCTACCGAATCAATAGTAGCAAAATGTGAGAAGGTGTATACTTGAGATTTTTGATCAAACTCTCCAATTGAAACTATATCTCTACTCTGCAAATCCCAAATTATGACAAAATCTTGTGTGAACTCAACACTCTATCCTGCTCCACCATGTGTGATATGATAGATAGAAAGGATATTGGTTGACAATGAAGGAAAAAAAATAACATCATTGAATGCTTCTTTATCCATGTCAATGGATCCCTTCCCACAAACACACATATATGTGTTGTTCGCCATCAAGATGTGGGGTGATGTACAAGTCTTAAATGAAGAGAACACACTATCTGATAAAGGCATGTGATGTGAGGCTCCTGAATAAAGTATCCACCTCTCTGACTTATAATATGCAACTGCAACAAGTACTTTCCCCTTATATTTATTGGGATTTGATGAAGAAGAAGATGATGAACCCTTTGATGATGAAGACTCATTGATTTGATGCTTCTTAAGAAGACGCTTCAACTCATCAATATATTTTGAATAACATTGATGTTCATCATGCCCTGATTTCTTGCCATATGCACATATAGGCTTCTCCTTATATGATTCCCCTTTTGAGGGAGATGATTTTGATTCTTTATGTGGCTTGTTCTTTTTCTTTTTTTGCTTCTTATCAAGATTCCTTGATTGTTTATGTACCTTAGAAACACTAGCCAACAATGCTTGTGACTTGGAAGACTTGATTAGATCCATATTAGTTAACTTAGATTCCTCTTGAATTAGGAGATTTTCAAATTCATTAAACTTAGGATCAACATATGATGCTCCCATAGAAAGTCGATGGGTATGAAAGCCAAAAACAAACATTGAATACTTAGGACCAAGATTGGATAACACATTCATAATCAATTGTAAATCCTCCTTATCAATGTTGCAATCTTTCAGTTGTGTTCTTAGTTGTTTAACCTTGGAGATGCAGTCTTGGATGTGGTAAAAAAATTTAGGATCAAGATTCATCAAATCATTATCAATCTGATAATACCCCAATCTTATCTATTTTACCATATAATTTTTCAAAAGCCTCCTAAGCCTCTTTAGGTGTTTTACATGATTCAACATGAAATTGTAAATTAAATGAGATCAATTAACATATGCATCCAATTGTATTCTCACAATCAAGCTCCCATTTTTCCAATTTCTTAGCATCAACAGGTTGAGGAATGATTTCCTTTAGATATCTTATTAGAACTTTCAACATGAGATAATCCCATATTAATTTTCTCCATGAAGCATAATTATGTGGAGTTAGGAGTTCAATTTGATATTTCCCCATTTGTAAGAACACAAACCAAGAAAATAATGCAATCAACCACTGCAAGATTACCCCCTCCCCTCAAAAAAATTACTCAATCGAGAAAGCCCCCTCCCCCCCAACAATATATGATTTGTGACACTTTATACTTAGTGAGATTAGAGGTGCCACTTGCCAAAACAACAAAGTAGAATTGATCTTAGTGCTTAAAAATTTCCAGATTTGGCCACAAGCTCAAAGTGGATTTTTTACAAATAATGAGATGAATTTGATCACACCACTGGAAATTACACAAAAAAATATGCACTTTCAAAAAAAAAGAGCAGCGTGGTTTCTGAGGCGAACAATGATCTCTTAACAAGTCATATATCTAAGGAGGAAGTGAAGGTGGCATTGTTTGAGATGAATCTGGAAAAGTCCCTTGGGTGATGGCTTTAATGCACTTTTTTACCAATCTTGTTGGGATTTCATGGGTGAAGAGATAACAATGGTAGTGGAGGAATCATGGAGGAAGGAGACAATCCTGAAAGATTTTAATAATACCAATATTACCTTAATCCCCAAAAAAGACAATTACAAGGATTCTTTGGATTACAGACCAATCTCCTTATGTAATTTGATTTATAAGTTAATCACTAAGGTGATGGTGAATAGATTGAAGAAGATCTTGCCTCAGATAATATCAAAGGAGCATAATGGTTTTGTGCTAGGAAAGAGTATAATGAACAAGATAGTGATTGCTCATGAAGTAATGCATTCATTGAAAACTTCAAGGAGAGTGGGCATGATTGTTAAACTAGATCTAAGAAAAGTGTATGATAGAGTGCAATGACACTTTCTGATAAATTTTTTGAAAAAAATGGGTTTCAAGGAGAAGTGGTTGAAGTGGACATTCAGTTGCATCTCCTCACTGAGATATTTGGTGCTAGTTATCAGGAATCCATGTGGTTTCTTTCAAGGCACTAGGGGTTTGCGCCAAAGTGATCCAATATCATCATTCTTTTTTTTCATACTACCAGATGCACTTAGCTATCATATTTCAAAAATGTGTAGTCTCCATATTTGGAAAGGTATAAAAATTTCCAACTCCTTCCCAGTTGTTTCCCACCATCTCTTTGTAGATGATACTATATTTTACGATGAAGGTTTAGTAATGGAAGCAGTGGAAATGTGAAATGTAATTGATCTATTTGGTAAGGATCTTGGTCAGGAAGTAAACAGGGCCAAATCAAATGTATTTTTCTTTAATGTAGGGAAAAGGGTACAAAGGGAAATACTGGCCATCCTGGGATTCAACAAAGGAACATTACCATCGAAATACCTAGGGGTTCCTTTATACATGACCCAATCTAAAATAGAGCTATGGGAGGAGAAGATTCAAAAATATAAAGGAAAAATTGGTAATTGGCATGGGTTAGTTGACATTAGAAGGCAGACTAACACTGGTGGAGTCGGTGTTAGCGGCTGTACCAATATTCATGATGACTTGTGTGGATTTAACTAAAAAGGTAGAACAACGATTAGTAGGCATCCAAAGATAATTGTTATGGGAAGGGGTTCAAGAACATCATCGGTTCCCACTGGTTGGATGGGAGGTGGTGCAACAGCCGAAGGCATGTGGTGGTGTAGGCGTAAAAGATCTGAAATTGTAGAACAAAGCGCTAGGGGAAAAGATGGTGTGGAACCTATATGCCAACCCAGAAGCCTAGTGGGGGAAATTGATGAGAGAAAAATATCTTAACTCCTAGGTTCAGAGGATCAAATTTTAACAATTGTAAATCCATGTAGGGGATTGGCTCTATGAAATTTTATTTGGGAAAGTAGGCCTCTAATAATTGATCACTTGATGTGGTCAATTGATGATGGTGGAAAAGTGACCCTTTGGAACGACTCATGGAATGGATACATGCCTCTAATCAGCCTTCCTGGGATGGAGTAAGCCTCTCTATTGGAAAGTGTAGTCCTTGGAGACTAACTACGTGACTATATGGTAATTCATGAACAAAATGGCAGAAAAGAGTTCAAATGGAAAATCTTCATATGTTAACACCAAAACAACGGTTACCTCTTGAAGAAGAATTAGAAAATAGATGTCTATTCTTCTTGAATCCCCTAGATAGGATAAGGTGGTATGTAGTAAGATCTGGTACTTAATTAAAATTGGATATGAAGTTCTCAGAAGGGACCGATTTTTAGGTAGTTGGCCGAGTAAGTTGTGTTGGGGAAAGTTTGTTTTGCCAAAGGCTAATGCCTTGCCTAGACCCACTAGTCCAAAAACAACAATATATGATTAAAAAAACTACTAAAAACTACTTATAAATGACTAAGCATGGTCACATGACCATTAATAGTTTATTGCCATTCATTTATAGCGTGACCTAATTTATGACTAAACCATTTTTAGTCATTTATTGGTTGTTTTGATTGATAAATTTGGTAGTATATTTAGTCCTTGATTGTTGTTAACTGGTCACTTATTTAGTCATTTTTATTCATTGATTTCCATCCATTTGTAGTGTATTTATTCATTTTAATCAATTTGGTAGTTTATTTAATTGTTTTTGTTCACTGATTTCTGTCGACTGGTAGTATATTGATAAATTGTTTATTAATTGCATAATCATTATATTTAGTCATATTATTCATTGCTCTATCAATTGGTAGTATATTTACGTAATTGGTAGTTTATTTAATTATTTTATTCATGGATTTCTACCTAAAAGTGTTGGAAATGAGACAATGCTTTTGAGGTTTGAACATAAAAAATAGAAAAACATAATTAATCATTCATTTACACATAATGAAACCACTATTAAGAAGGCAAAATACTAAAATTTTGTTGAGAAAAGGTGTTCTTATAGTAGATACAAGAATTAAATGTGTCTTTTCTTTGAAAAATGTGTTACAAAGTGTGTTTCTCAATGTCGTGATTGAGAAAATTGAGTTACAATGCTCTATTTTTTGCTTATATAGCTCCAAAACATGAAAGAACTACTTGAAAAATGAAGCCTAAGGGTCCTATATCTTATCCTAAGCAGGAGAGAGTATATAAGAACTAAAATTGACCAATTTCTCATGCTTAAAAATAGGGAAACCTGTTTTACACGCCTAAGAGATCTTCTTGCTGGGACAACGAGGGACGAGACATTGATGGTGCTCTCAGCCACCTCTTCCCTTATAGTTACATAAGTGATAATTGTGTTAGGGTAGTATGGTAATACATTTTTGTTCACCCATGTATCTGTTGTGCTCTAGTACTGTGAAAAACCCAACAAATCTAAATTGGGTATCCCAATCATGAGATCAATGCTAGTGTTGGAAAATTCCTAAAGGAGCTACACATAAGTAAATTAGGATTTAGAACCACAAATTTCTAAGAAACGGTCTTTTGATTTACATTAAACTACTATGGAAATTTTTTGATGTGTTTCAAGTAACAACCTGCACATTAGAGTCATAAATTCTTATCTTCTTGACATACATTGACTTCACCAACTGGGCTACTTTGTTAGGAGTTGGAAGGTCATCCCCTGCTTGACCACAACAAAGTCCCACTTCACTTCCTCACGTGACCCCTGCAAATGAAGACAGTAACCCTCCAATAATGTCAAAAGTCTAAAACCCTGTTGATTCACCCAACTCCCAGTTGAATTCCCTAGAAAATATCCCAATCGTAGACCCCATTTTTAATTGAAATAACATAGATATCAATGTTGACTAGAGGACAAGAATGGCCAATGGAAATGAAGAAAGCACATAATGCAAAAAGTATGTAACATTAAGAGTGCCTAGTGCATCTCCAATACAGTAAAACAAAACTGAAGCAAACAAAAATAGTTGCTAGGTTTGAAAGCATATTTTGAAGATCCCCTTTTAAATATTATCAATTTTGTTTTGATTATATGGGGAAAACAAGTTTTGAATGGAATTGAAACCATTTACAATAGATTTTGAATGGACCCAAAACCAATAACAAGCAGGTTTTAATGGGGACCTGAAACCCACACAAAAAGACCAAGTTGCAAAAGCAAAGAACAAAGACAACCAACAATGAATTAGAGGTAGATTACAAAAGAAACAATATGAATACAATTATCTGCACCAATTGAAAAGGATTTAACAAGATCCTCAACCCTAAAACAACCAATTACATGAGAAATTGTATCGAAGAACCACCTAAAACAGCCAGGTAACCATTAGCTTGTAATAGCCAGATTGCAACACAACACTTATCAACACCAACCAACATCGCACTTCCTAAACATCCAAGTAACCATCAACCTAATTAGATAGACTGTAGCACAACACTTATCAACACCAACCAATGAAACTAGACTCCCCATCTCAATAGGAAAGTTAGGAATCAAAGTAGAACACCAATAGACCTCCCAACCACACCTATAGGGAAAAGGAAACCTCTTGCATCACCACCAAACCCAAAGAGCTGAATCAAAATCCACCTCAAAAGGAGTAGGCTCCCCTCTATAGGAGAAGATGCCATGAATAAACTTACCACAACTATAGCCAAACTGTAACAAAAAACAACTCCACCTCCATAGGAGCACACACCACCTCCAAAGGTGCAGTAACAACAAGGAAAGTACCTCCACAAATCCATAAACCCCAAATATACCTCTAAAAGAGAGGGCTCCACCTCCATAGGAGTAATCTTCACCTCAATAGAAGACTTAGGCTGTAGAAAAGAGAAGAAAGCCCTCTAACCAACAACAAGGAAATCCATGACAACCACCGACAACTCAAGAACATGACCCAACAAGAGATTCATAGGGATAAATCCAACCACCCCACAAGGGGGGAGATAGGGCATACAAACAATCAACAAATTCTTCACAAAACAAGCATAAAATAAATAGAGAACACCTTAGCCACCCGCCAAGAGAGAAGAAAATTATGCGCACCAGTAAACAACAACCTCCTTTCCCAAAGAACAACAACATCCCTACCCAGAAACCCAACCAACACCAATAAAGAGACAATGGGCCTTAAAAGAAGGACAAGGAAATGAAAGCCTCCAAATAGAGAGAGTAGAGAGCCGACAAGACACTGGAGACCAACCTCCAACCCTACATGCTAGTCAGGGTTTGAAACATGCCAAAAACTATCCAAAACCAACTCCACCAGAGGTAGACCAGAAACCTTAACCCAAGCAAAAAAAACACCCAAAAAGAGGCACATAAGCCCCTAAAGAGCCAGAGAGATCCCAAAAAACTTTAGAAAAAGGGCAAGAGGAGAAGAGGCACAACAAGAGAAATCCACTTCCAACCCTACATGCTAGTCAGGGTCTGAGATCAGGCCACCATTCTCCTCCAACAACCCTTCATCAAGAACTCCAAGTACCACAACCATCACCAACACCAATGAAGAGATAAAGGGAACCAAAAGAAGAAGGACGAGGCAAGGAAGGCTTCCAACCAGGGAGAGTAGAGAGCTGCAAGACAATGAAGAACACCCTCCAACCCTACATGCTAGTCAGGGTCTAAAGCATGCCAAAAACTATCCACAAATAACTCCACCAGAGGAAAAACAACAACCACATCCCCAAGCAACGAAAGCCCCCAAAAAATGGCATAAAATCCCCACAAAGGCTAGAGAAAAATAGGAAAACCTACACACAGAGAAAGAGGAGAGAAGGAACAACAAGAAAAAACCACTTCCAACCCTACATGCTAGTTAGGGTCTGAGATCAAGCCACTAAACTCCTCAAACAACCCATCAACAATAGCTCTTACTAAGGAGGATCTAGGAAAAACCCCATAGGGTGAATGCAACAACTAGACCTGAAAAATAGCTCCCTAGCAGGTCAACAACATCACCCAACACCAATCCACAACATCCCAGAAGGGTGTTAGGAGAAAGAAGATCCACATTAGCACATCCCAGGCCAAACACAACAGTCAACACCAGTCCATAATAGCCCCAAAGAACAACACTAACAACAAGAAAGGAGAGCCCACACAAAAAGGGAATTGAGAGCAGGTAAAACAATAAAGCTCAACAAGAGTCCCAACATGCCAGCTAGAGTTAAAGGATAGCCATAAACTCTCCACAAACCTCCCAGCCACAAAAAACCAAACCACACACTAAATTCCAAAAAAGGAACCAAAACAACAATAAAAAAGGCACTCCCTTAGAAAGAGAGAGCAACCAAGCATCATCATCACCATCATCTGATTTAGAGCCACCATCGCCCTCTACATCTGAGGATTTCAAAATCCCCATCCTGCTCCTCTTCTTGCTCATGTGCTCCATCGATTATTTATTATCAATTTTGTTAATGATAATATTAAAGTTTAGTAACCCTTATTGCATTACATATATTGTTGTTCATTAGGTGTGCATAGTTGACCTTCATACGCATGCTAGCTATCTTGAGGACACCCTAAACATTATTACTAAGATGTTAGTTAAACCTTTGGTTCCTGTGGATCATATATGAATATAGGTTGAGTATTCCAACAACACTACTTTTTTAGTTGGATCCTAAAAATGTCGTAGCTTATGTTTCTTCTCTAAAACATCTATGTAGAAGCGGGCAGGTGTGGTGAGGTTCAAATAGTAAGGAGATTGATGAAAGATAGAGGAATTAAAAAGATACCTGCATGTAGTTGGATTGAAGGGCATAAAATGGTACATGATTTTTTGTGTAGGAGATAGATCATATCGACAAACATGGGAGAGCTATGTAAAATTAGAGAAATTGGCTTGGAAAATGAAGGTAATAGGGTATTTCTAGATTCAAGACTTTTACTTAATGATATGGAATAGAAGAAAAAAGAATCATTTATCTACCACCATAGTGAAAAATTAGCAATTGCATGTTTATTAAACATGGTCTGTGGTACAACTATTAGAGTTGTTAAGAAACTTCGAGTATGTTTTGATTTTCACACTACATCTAAATTCATCTCCAAGATTGTTGTAAGAGAAATTATTTTGAGAGATGTGAAACATTTCCATCATTTTAAATAGGGACAATGTTCTTGTGGACAATATTGGTGATGCTAAATGAAATAATCTAAAAAATAGGCTTGCACTATAATAATGTGCACTACATCAAATATCTAATAATAATGAAGGGACATCCATCAAAGCATAACAACAAGGATTTTTTTGTCATATTTTGTAGTTACAAGTTCCCTACTAGACATACATGAAAATGTGGAAGCATAGACGCAAACTGTTTCAAAAATGCCTCAAAGAAATGTGATATCATGGCAGGTACCCACTCTCCCACAAAATCTTCAAGTCATTCCAGCGGCAATGCAGGAAAGCCTAACTTTAGGCTTTCCCACATCACTATGAAGGCCGGGAAAAAAAAATGTAGTGTTGTGATGGAGGCATACAGTGACGCTTTCAAAGGTTGAGGAGTTGGGATTTACACCCACTAGTTGCATTTTCATAAAATTTTCTAAGGACTTTTTATAAAAACCCATCTTGAACATATCATTTAATCATGAAATTCCATGATATCACATTTCTTTGAGGCATTTTAAAAAATAGTTCATTTTCCTTGTCTATGCTTCAATATTTTCATGTATGTCTAGCAAGGCACTTGTAACTACAACATATGACCAAAAATCCCTGTTGTTATGCTTTGATGGATGCCCTTCATTATTATTAGATATCTAATATAGTGCACATTATTATAGTGCAAGCCTATTTTTCATATTTTTTCATTTAGCATCACCAATATTCTCCACAAGAACATTGTCCCTATTTAAAATGGAAATGGTTCACATCTCTCAGAACAATTTCTCTTACAACAATCTTGGAGATGAATTTAGATGTAGTGTGAAAATTAGAACATACTCAAAGGTTGTTAACTCTAATAGTTGTACCAGGGGCCATGTTTAACAAACATGTAATTGCTAACTTTTCACTATGGTGGAAAATAAATGATTCTTTTTCTTCTATTCCACAACATTAAGTAAAAGTCTTAAATCTAGAAATACCTTGCTACCTTCATTTTCCAAGCCAATTTCTCTAGTTTTACATAGCTCTCCCATGTTTGTGGATATGATTTTTCTCCTATACAAAAAATCATGTATCATTTTATGCCCTTCAATCCTGCTACATGCAGGTATCTTTTTAATTCCTCTATATTTCATCAATCTCCTTACTATTTGAAGGCATCTTGACTACATATTATGTACAACAAAACTCTACAAGTGAAACAAGAGGTTTGCAAGACAAAATATGAATTCACTGAAACATTACTATCTAAGAAACATAATATCTTCAAATGAAGGAGTACTATAAATGTGATTGAGAAAACACTATGTAGGCATTGTTAGCACTGAGAAATGAAGAAGATAACACATTGAATTAGGTGATTGAGATCACTGAAAGGAATATCATTGTTAGAGAGTTACAAATTGTGAATTCTCCTCTTTCCTATAGGACTAAGAAAGGAAGAACACTATCAAAAGTGGTTGAATCATAACAAACAGTCCAAAAACAATGAAAGTTACTGTCAAATGGTGACAAGGATCTATCCTCTAAGTCATTTTCACATGGTGATTGAGAACATAGTGAGTAAAAATTAAAAGAGCATTGGATCATAGTACTGCAAAATGGTCATGAGTTATGCAATGAAATTCACTATTCTTTTGATCACAAAGGAGATCAAGATAATAACCAACATACTAATATGTAACAAGAATCACCAACAACCAATAATAATTGAACCAAAACTATGAAGAGATAGATGCACTCATTTCCCTGAAAGTATAACATTTCCATATCAATCTTTAAGTTGTGTATCGCCAACCATACCACACCTCCATAGTAAACAACCATTCTAGAATGAGATTGATAGAATAAGGTATAGACTCCCCCTATGTTTTTCTCTTAAAACATTTCTATGTGGATGGATGGATGGATGGACACACAAGACACCATTGTTTCAGATTCAAAATTGTTGGCTCTTTCACAATTGTTTGCTTCATTTATTTGATCTAATACATCATGTTGTATAGAAGATGCTCTCCAAATCACAGTAAAATACTTTATTCTGAGAAGACTGTTCAAAGTCTTCCCATCATAACAATGAACAAAAGCATTAGTCATTAACCTGAATTCTTCAGGAGTTTCATCAAATTCTACTTTTCTACTCTCTTTTCCATTCTAAATTTTATTCCCAATTTCATCCATGAAGAAATTTCTCAACCTGTAGATCCTATTGTTAGCCATAACTTTACCAGGTGTCGAGGACAACTTCGAGTTTTTACCCAATTAGCAATTGACAAAATTCGGCCTTACCAAATACAATGTGTTAAAAAGCTCTTTGAAGTTATTATGTTGGAAAGAGTTCTTGAGAGTATATTACATAGTTTTGGATTAACCTTTTTGCATGAATTCCATATATTTGATCGGCTATTTCAAGCTTGATGACTTTCATCAAGAACGAGCAGACTTGTGCTCTCTAAAATCAGTTTTCCAATATTCTCAGCCTCTTTAGGAAGGCTCACATTTGTCTCACAAGTTAGGTATACAAAAGATTGTAGCCAATAACAAGCACACTTTTTTTTCTATGCCACTCACAAAGAATCACCAAACGCCTCAATTTTTTCAAAAATTTCCCATGATTTGGTTGTTCTTAGCCAGTTTTATAATCTTTTCATATCCACAGTTTGATTGAATTTCATTCCAAAAGGTCCTTGATCTGTTTAGCATGTAAATTAGAATGTCAATACTCCACTTCTTGAACTCTCTTTCCCAAGGGAAAAACATGTTTTTTGGAGCAATAATCAAAGGCCTGCTTCTAGGAAACAATTTCATGTTGGTCTTTAGAAAAAATATTTCTCATGCTTTGAGCACATGCAAAACATTTCTCATTATAAGTTTTCTATTTCCTATGCCCAAAACATGACAAATAATGAGATTTTTTTTAATTTTATCAAGACCTCAAATTGGACCAAGCAGATTTTTTATTTTATCTTTAGAATTTGGAACTTTCTCTATCAAATATTTAGAGCGATCAACCGAGAATATAGAGTAATTGAATGACTCCTACGATGTAATCAGGTGGAAACTAATGTTTCATTCCACTAACATTTGTATACCTACACTCAAGTTTTGCTTCCGAACCAAAACATCTAGAAGTGTTTCACATTAGCTCAAGGTACTCTCCTTTGTTGCATGTGTAATACCCAATTTCTTGGTAATTCTTTATCTCAAGATCCTCCTTTGAATGAACTCCCAGAGTGTACCACCCAACCTGGTTATTTCACTAATAGCAATCCAAGTTTTCTTATCGTCCATACCCAAACGTTGCATCACAATCTATTCTTCTTGCACATAAAAATGATACATATTAACCTCTTCTAAATAAAACATTTAATCATCATAAAAATATAATTAATAAATCATAATTTCAGTTTTAAAAAGAATATGGTGTCATTTACTATAAAAAAAGTTGTATAAATCACAAAAAATCAATGAAGCCTCCTAAATATAGCTTAAAGCAAGTTTATAGGATGGGTTTCAACATAAGAAGCTTTCTATTATAGTTCTCAATGAATGTATTATAAACCAAAAACAAAATTCTTCACACTCGAAGTAATGCAGTCAAACATTTATTCCAAAAGTATGTTAGCAGGTGTTAACTAAAAACATAATGTTTTTTTGCTTGGTTTCTTTTATTAATATGCCACGTGGAAATGGAATAATCACTAAGAAACCCTAACAATAAAAACCGAAGTAAAGGTTCAAGAAAGGAAATTCCAATCTACTATTGTGTAATGGTGACAAAGGCACTTATATGAGCATGACTTGCATACAAATCCCTGCCATTGAATTTCCATCCATCCAAAGAGAAAATAAGCAATTTAAGGATTTGAGCAATATAAGTCCAAAGGGTTATGCTGTAACGGTAATGGAATCACCATAGGAGAACAACTAAAGAAAAAATTCTTGTGATTGTAATTATGTGATCCATAACTCTATTGGTCATGTGGCATAGTTGTGCTAAACAAATATAGTTAGCATTCATGTGTGAACCAAGTTTAATGTGGCTATGTTGTGATAGAAATGGAGGTACTCATATGAGTATAATTCATGTACAATTCACTATCATCACAATTAGGTGTCCAATTACTCTAGCAGACATTCAGTGCACTTGTGGTATAAAAATTATGGGGTGCATTCAAGTTGACTCAAGTTTAACAAGTTACGATGTAATGATAGCATGATCCAAGAGTGATTACCTCTTGCTACAATAAAGAGCCTATAACTTTGGTTGATATGCAAAGTGGTTGTGTTATATCAAGTATGCAGTGAATTCAAGCACAACCCATGTTTAATGGGCTATTCTAGAGAGTGATCAAGACTTTATAAACCTTATGAATGTTACTTAAAAGTGTACAACTTAAATTGCATACCAAGTTTGTTATATACTTGAATGCAATCTTGGGTTAGCACAAACTATAATAATGTGATATGCTAATGACCATTATTAGAAGTATTAAAGTAAGCCCATGCTATATAGGATACATTTCCCTGATCATGTTTACATACCTTAATGATCAAACACAAGCTTCTCACACACTCTAGGATATAATCCAAGATCATACCACACCCTGTCAAGACAACTAATTTTTTGACCCAAGATTTGAGGTTGTTTTTTAATACTAATAGAAGCATTGGTAAGAGCATGACTAGGGTAAAAATCCTAGGCCTTTTTAGAAACACAAACCATAACTCTAGCAGATTAGTGAGGTTGCAATACCAAAAAGATTAAGACATTGTTCGTTTGTTAGAATAATTTTAACTTGACAACAAAAAAAATACCCAGTATCAATTTTTTTAAATACCAATATAAAGAAAACATCTAGCATCCTTTTTTTAAATACCAAGATTGTAAATAACAAAGGGTTCACCGAACATCAATTTTTTTTAATTCCTGGGAAAAATGATAACAAAATCAAAATTTAGTTAATTTTGTGTAATCCCAGAAAAGGTTGAGACCTCATTTGTTTCTAATTTTTTTTTTTATCTCAATAGCAAAAAATATCCAGTTCCATTTTTTTTAAATACCCATTTCAAGTGAAAACCCAACATTGAAATACTGAAACAACCAATAACAAAAATACTGAGCATTAGTTTTTAAGCATGCCCATATAGGCATAACGTATACATCCAATTTTTTTTAAAAATTAAGAATGGTTTGCTTACCTCTAAGATAATCCATAGAAAAAACGATCCATAGAAAAAAGCTCAAAATCCTCAAGACATACTTCTAGGTGGGGTGTTGTTTGATAGAAGAATAGATTTGACCACATTCTAGACCTGTACTTTGAAGCACTGTTGGCAGGAGATTCCTCCAACTGGGAAATCCCTTCAATTACTACTCAATATCTCCATCTTAAAAATACTTCAACCTCTGTTTTTTTTCCCATACTATTTCTTCTAACTAGTGGTAGTTAAAAACTGCAAGAAAACAATGGTCTTTATATTATTTGATTTTTGTTACACATTTATAAAAATATATATAAATTTGTATGCATAAGTGTCAGATAAAGCCTAAATCATTGGCTAGGAATATTTTCTCTCAAAAAACAAAGTTTTATGCAAAAAATTAGTCATTTATAGCTGTGTTGCAAAAAATGGGTAGAATTTAGTCATTTTTAGTTGTTGTGACTAAAAGTTTTAGTCACGTAGTCATTTATTTTCCAAATTCTACTAGTGACAACACTTCATGGTCGTATCTTGACAGGTGAACATTTATGTATATGGGTTGAAGGGCTCGTATCGATGTATTTTTTGCATGAACAAAGAGGAAACAACTAATCATATCCTAGTCGAATGTATGTATGCACAAGAATGTTGGAGTTACTTTTGCAATAAATTGAACTCGCAAGGAACTTTACAAAATAGCATAGAATATGTCTTTGAGGCCTGGCTTCAATTTGGGAAGGGATCGATATTGGTGGGTCTATGGTCAGAAGTTCCCACAATGTTAATTTGGCACCTATGGCATGAGTGAAATGCAAGAATTTTTAGAGAAAACGGTGCTGCTAGTCAACTCGGTAATAAACAAAATTGAAGGAGGGTTGTGTGAAAATTTTAACATGAAGGCATCTAATAAGAAATATAGTTTCTTCTCAACATGGGATGAATCAATGTTGAAGAACTAGCCATTGATTAAACCTTTGAAAGGGTCCTAAATGAAGGGAAAATCCCAAAGAGGAAATGCCAAGTGGGATTATCCCTTGAGAGGCAGGCTCAAACTAAATTTTTACAAAGCTTCGAGGGGAAATCCAGGCCCCTTGCGGGCTAGTTTCACAATAAGAGATGCAATAGGGTGCTTGGTATGGTCAACGTCAATAAAACTACCAATTGGTACTAATAACGAGGCAAAGGTGGCAGGACTATTAGAAGGATTAATATATTATGTTGATAAAAATTTGCATGACATCGACATTGAAGGTGACTCCAAATTCATTGTGCGGGCAACAAGTTCCCGTAATGTAGTGATTTGGAAGCTCCAAGTTGGTTAGTTTTGATTGATCCTCTTTCTTCTCAACTGGAAAAATTTAGTATCTGCCATGCCTTTAGGGAGGCCAATAATATGGTGAATCACTTGGCTAATACAGGGGTTGATTAGGATATGCAATTAAGGGCCTCAAATAACCTAAAGGACTGGATGAATGGTTTAGAAATATATAACAAGGAGATTAAATTTTTTGGCTAAAGCGTTCCTTGTGGCCGGGTGGTGAGGTCGTGTATAGTGTAGCCGATCATAGGTGTTTTTGCAGTGCAAAAAGTGTAAGGATCATTTTAATCAAGGTAATCATGCTCTTAAGGTAATCACAAGGGAGGTTTGTGGGGGGAAAAGTTGTAAAAAATCTTGTCAAGAAAATCTTACGATGCATCCTACCTAGTAAATGAACTTACAACTAGAAGAGGTTTTGGATTATAATTTGTAGAAAAGGTGCTAGCCATGAAGCACACATAACTGGTTGGCCTAAATATAATATAAATGAAGGATTTAGAAGGACAAGATTTTTCCCTTTCTCTAGAAAATTGCTTCTTCCTGTAGGTCTATGTATGTACCCATGAAAGTATTCCATGGGGGGTGTTTTTACCTAGGGTTTTGGTGGATCTCCTAGGTGGCTTCTCCTTTAAATGGCATCCATGAGTGTTGGTTGGGCTTCAAAGAAGGCTAGTTGTAGGCCAGTGTGTGGTGGAGGGAAGTGTGCAATGAAGATGTTGTTTATTTGCAGATGCTACTGCATCTTGATAGGAAGCGGTAAATCCCGTGTGGATGTTTTGGAGACTTATGAGGCACAGTTGAAGCGACTCTACAAATGGGTTTCAAGTGATTTTCTACTGGTAATAAGGTGGGTCATTGGTGAGCATAAGTTGCAGGGAGACCATCTTCACAATGGGATGATGCTAAGCCTCTTTTTCACTAACTTCCTCCATTCGATCAAGAGCAAGCAAATGGTGGTGAAATGCATAAAAATCCTGGTAGATATCCATTATGAGGTTGTGTCGACTGAGGATATTGTGGGCCAATTACGCTTGATCCATGAAGAATCACAACATAACATAGCCACTAATACTCATTCTTAAACAAGATCATTGAAATGAAGATTAAACTAAACATTATGAATTGTGGAAGAATTTAAGTGTCTAATCTAACCCATTTTAAACTTATCCCATTTTGGAATTGGTGTCATGTTGATGTGGAACAATGACCCTTTCCCAATCACATGATCAGTGAGCTTGTTTCAATTGATTCTATTGAAGCGAATCGATGAAATAGTTGTGAGATGTGATTGAAACATGATTTATGCTAAATTGAGCATGATGCAAGAGTTAATTTACCATGATTTTATGCTAAAAGATGTAGATATGCTATTGCTAAGCTAATCTAAATGAGATTAAACTAAAAGATTCAAACTCTAATTATTTATTTAGCTAAATGGATGCATGGAAGCCATTAATGGAAGCTAAGCTATTATGCAACTAAAAAGAGAACTAATATATGCTAAATGTGAGTTAAAATGCGTGTGAGTGTGAGTGGTTTCAACATCATAATGCAAATTAAAAGATGGATCCATTTGTTTCCAAATAGTGTTTTATTTATAGGAAAGCAAATGAGAAATGAAGGGTTGAGATTGAAAAAGCTAATCAACAGTCCAAGATGGAGGAAATTAGAGGCATGGATCATGGATTCTCATCAACAAACGAGAATGCAAGATGAGATTTAATCAAGGGTTCTCATTCTTTCCAAACAAGCACACTTTTGACCTATATAAGAGGTCAAAAGTTAACTTGCACAAGAAGTCACGAGCTAACTTGCATATGAAGCTTTGTGAGAATATTCCATTTCTTAAATGATTGGAGGAGAAAGAATATTCTTTGGGTCAGGAAAAAGGATATTTTGCAAATTAAAAAAAAGTTTAATTGTACAAAAAGAGGAAGGAATATTTTGCTTTTGGAGGAATGTACAAAGGAGGAATATTCCCTTGCAAGTGGTGAAGGATTAGATTAATTAGATAATTGCTAATTAAACAAGGGTTTAATCATGAAATTAGGGGGAATTAGAAGAATAAAGTGATTCATTAAATTAAATGATATAATGAATGGGGAAAAGGTGAGATGACATCTACTTAAATGACTTAGGGTTATTTAATTAAATGAGAAGACTTAGGGAATTAAATTAAATACTTTTATTTATTTAATTTAATGAGATGAAATGTTAGCATGAAAGGGGGGAATTAACTTGATTAAATGAACTAGGTTAATAGATGAAAATGATGCAATTAATTAAATAGCTAGGCTAATTTAATCAATTAAGTGAAAAGAAGATGGGGTTGAGAGGAAATGATGGTAGTATACCTGATTCAAGTGTATGATATCATTTAGGACATTTTTCGGTGTCTACATTTTGCCCTCTTTGAAGCGAGGTACTTGCTGCTTCGGTTCAAAGACTGATGATCTTCGGATTAAAAACTGTTGCTTAAATCAAAAAATAAAAATTTTCTGATTTCTCAGATGCCCCAGCAAAAGGATTAAGTTGATTCCCTACCCCCTCGAGAAATCAGACGAAAATTTTGAATTTTACTTTGATTTCTTGACAAAGATGAAAAGCTGCCCTAGGGGTCCAGAAAGGCTTCAGGATGCAAGAAATTCCAAAAATGCAAAAAATGATGCAAAATAAGGTTTTGATTGGAAAAGTTGGTGAATATGATGATAAACCCTAGCTTCAAGGTTAAATTAGGGCAAAAAACCCTAATTTTCTAGCATAAATAGGTGAGGAAGGGTCACTTTCAATTCATTTGTACATTCACACCTTAAGGAATTCTTGCAAATTGAGCTCCGACCCTCTGACAAAATGGTGTGACAAGAGCTCCCACAACACATTTTAGACTACATTTGAGATTACCAACGACTTCTAGGCTCAAGACCACCGGTATGTGACTCAAAACTTGATTTGAAATTTGACTTTTTGATGCATTTATTGCTTTTTTAATTTTAAACTTTAGTGGCATCACTATATAGTGACACTAATTTGAGAATCAATGACAATAAAATGAATTTTAGCAATGCATATGTGTATTGCAACATAGTTCACAATTTAGAATTAGGGTTTCCAATTATAAATTGTGATGCATATGTTTATAGCAATGCATTTCTTGATTTGAAAGTTAGGGTTAGGGTTTCCAAAGTTTAAATTGTGATCCATATGTGTCTAGCGATGTGATTTACGATTTGTAATTTGAAATGCCTTGGGCGTTGCAGTTTAGAATTAGAATTATAGTGATGCTATCATAAATAGCAACACTATTGTGATTTTGAAGCCAAAAATTCTAAACCAAGTCAATTTTTTTCAAGTTTTGATGTCGTGCGTTGCGTGGGTGTAGGAGGTCATTCCACCTTTGATGTCTCTTAAGCACCAAACCACAGTTTTGGAGAGAATTGGTGATTTATCCAAGTTGCACTAGGAGCACCTGGGGGAGATTGGATTTTGGTACATTGCATACACGCCTGTTGTCTGGACACATATGGCTATGATGACTGTGCTATGTGAGTGATGGCACAGTGAAACTTCATCATTTTACCTTCCCACTAAGGAGGCGACAGTGACATTAGAGGATGTATGGAAGATTCTGCATTTGTCGATACATGGCGAGCAGGTGATATATGATGTCGATGTCAATTATGATGCATGCCACAAGGTGATGGAGATTGAGGACCTCATTCTAATTACTTCCCAGATAGACCTTGCGATGTACAGAGGTTGTGTGCATACTTTTCAATTGATTGTTGTAGCCATAATTTTTGGTTTGGTTGCTCTTGATTGATGAAGTAGAGGATTCAACCTATGATGGGGCTTGGCATGGCATTAGATTCTTTACATGAGGACATTGTTTACATGGGGGCCAATGATGTTGGCCTCATTATATCATGATATGCATGACTTCTTCTATTGCAATGACAAAGCGATCAGGACAGGAGTTACTTTGCTTCACATTTGGGCTTGGGAGCATATTGCTATGCTTTGACCGATCGTTCAAATGGTTGATGTCGAGCCAGATGATCTAGGTGTTTGGAGATACAAAGGCACCATTACACTTTAGCACACTGGGCAACTTAGGATTTCATACTGGCGCAGGGTGTTGGGCGATATGAAACTTTTTATTTGGCAACCATGGCTACAGATGCTAGCATGGTATGGTGATGTGCAACAACTTTTCTTTTCCAAATAGACCTGGTATATGCAAGGTTGGAAGCATACTATCATAGAGCGGTATCTTCTAGATAGGGAGGATCGACAATTTGGTGAGCAACAAGATAGGCCAAATGTTGCATAAGAGCCATCTTCACTAGATCAACTTGAGAGGTTCCCACATGGGGACCTATGATCCCAGATCCTAAGGTGGTTGAGGGTTTTCAGAAGTTGGTTTACCAACCATGTCTTTATGACCAGGGATAGGCAGATATGCAAATGATGCCTGCATATGATACATGGTTCATACCCCTCATAGGTTGATAGTTCCAGTGGGTGTCGCTCCAAGAGGGAGACCTAGAGGGAGGGGAGCTGGTAGAGGTAGGGGACAGGATGGCCAAGATGGATAGGATGAGTAGATCCTCGGGGCACCACCAGTGGGAAAACACCCTCCACAGTAGCCTCCTATTCAACAACAGCTAGTGCAACCACCACCACTGGATCCTCAAGATTTGCATATTCAGCAGCTACAACAATAGGTTCAGATTATTATGGGTGAGTGGGATCAGGCCCGACAATAGATTTTGGATATTATTGCTGAGAGGGATTAGGCATGGAAGAGGGTATAGGTTGTCATGGAAAAGTGGGACCATGAGTAACAACTCATATAGATTACAAAGATGCATTTAGCATAGGAGGTCAGGCGACGCCAACAACTTGAGACGATGACAACTGCATCTCAGGGGCGGACAGTCTCTGCAAGATTATATAGAGAGGTTGTGACTGAGGTAGCCTACTATAGGATGCACTATCAGAAAGATGTCCTCACAATGCTTAAACAACTTGATTATTCCCAGAGGATCGGGGCACATGGTAGAGCAGAGGATCAACCTGAGAGATAGGTTGGAGAGGGGAGCAACCATAAGGGCTAGCTTGAGTGTACATACACTTTTTGATTTGTTTCCCAATTCTTTTATAAAGATATACATTCATGGGCTCCTTTTTGATAGCCTTGTGGATATTGTATTTATGATCGATATACATACATTGATTCAGATATTGTACCATGATAGTCATGATATATATATATGATATAGACATGGATTTGATGTGATGTGTTCATCTTATTTCATGTTTATGATTGTATGGATGCATATGATGTGTGATGTGAAATGCATATATTTTATCATGTATGGATGTAGTTTACTTATGCCTATGCGATATGCGATGATATGCGATGTTATGATATGGATGGATGCAATGCTATATTATCTTTTATTATCTTTGTCAAGATATTCCATGGGATGATATGATATGATATGCAAATGTTATGGATACATTTCTTTTTATGTGTATTTTCAATGCAATTTTATGATGATGTATGCATGCGGATGTATATATGGAAAATGCAGATGTTATGCTTATGATATGTGATGCAATGATTTAAGATGTTACAAATCTATATTATTCATCACAGCTCAAATGATAATGATGATGCAGGATGGATGTTTCATGATATGCTATAGTATGCAATGATTCTGCTATGATGCAAGATGTATATATGTTGATGATTTGTGGATACAAGATGGATGCATTGATGATGTTTTTGTTAATTTTCATGATACTAGGTTAGCATGGAGAGAAGATAGAAGAAATAATATGAATGACCATTAATTTCGATGATTGCTTCAAGAGATCCAACAAGTTTATGATCCACCGAGACTTTATAAAGATGGTGATGAGAAATGCATGATGATGAATTGCTCAAATCTTGGGATTGGGATTTTACATCATTCCTTATTGTTTGATATAGCACATAGACACGATGCATCAAGGTATTGATAACTAGGATGACGTTGTATCTAGTGTAATGGAATTTGACTCTGCAAACAAAGAGGATAGTTCTTGTTCACACCTTGACATATGGAAACCTCATTGGAATGTAAGTTAGAAGCCTAGAATATATTGGACCAAAGCATACACAATAATCAACAACATACTCCAAACAACCTTCCTACACACAACTAAGAAAGTATGCACCAAGATTATTTTACAAGAATTCCCACAAGCACAACAAACGAAAGATAATGATCGATGCCCCATTCCTTTCTCTTTAAATTTTTTTAGATAGACATCATTGAGAGGTCCTCAGAATGGGTCATTAAGATAAATCAAAAGAAAAGATCAAAGATCAATAGTCAGTCTTATCTATATCTCTTGCCAATTTATTTTAGCTAAGGTGATGTTTGATACTGATGTCCATCACAAGAAGGATACATCCTAGGACATGTTGATCAGATGGTTTGATGTAGGATGATGATGCTAATGATAAGCCATTGATATAAACTTCACTAACACACCTTTTTTGTGATCTAGACTTTAGATTTTGACAATTAGGCTCTCACTTAACGACTTGTTGTACGTCCTTTCCATTTTTTTTCCAAAGGTTGAAGGTGATGATCAATTTATTATGGATGAAAGTTTATTACGGGTGAAAGCAAAATGGGATGGGTGGTTTTGGATTTTCTAGAATATTTCAATGTTTTTGGTATTTTGCAAATGTTTTGAGGCTATTTTTGGTCTTTTTGAAAGTTTATACGAATATTTATGGTTTTCAATTATTTGAGGCTGTTTAGGGTTCTTTGAAGATTTTCTAATGTTTTTGTGTTTTCTAATATTTGGTTGTTTAATATTTTTTTATGGGATATATGGATTTTTTTGATTTTCTAGTATTTGAATGTTTAGGGATTTTTTGAGTTTTTGACCAAGAACTTAACCTAAAAGACCTATCCTAGGGGCCTTGGTGGTTGATCAAAGATAAGCCTTTCCTACGTTATACATGCAGAGACCATCTAGTTCGACTGACTCAATTTATTGAAGATGAGGTATTAACAGTTGATGAAATGCCAGTTTATTATGAGGGACTCCTATAGGACTGACCTAGGGTGTCTCAGGGGCACATCAATGATGGCCTTGCCTACTTTCAAGCTCAAAGACCCATTGTCTGACAAGGTACTGTTTTTGAATTTTTGATGTTCAACCTTTTTAGGGTTTTTGGTATGTTTTGGGTTTTGCCTTTATAATTTTACAAATGTTTTTGGATTTAAGCTGTACAAGAATTTGGATGTTTTTGGATTTTTGGCTATAAAATATTTGGATGTTTTTGTATTTTGATGAAGTTTTATGATTTTTTTTCGAATTTTCTAATAACTGTTAAGATATACAAGAACTTGATATGATTCATACCGAATTTCCCCCAACGTGACATGCGATAGACTACCTCAATTTAGGTAGGACAAACTAAACTTTGGAATATGCCAAGTAGTACTAAGGGGATACGATACTTTACAATATCAAGCTATGATAGAGGCATGGATGGGTGATGTGGAATAAATAGGATGAATGACACGATGGATGGAGGGTGATGCAAAGAATGATAGGATAAAGAGCCAAAGAATAGATGGAGGTGCTTTATTTACTCAAGGCACCTATTTTCTAGGTTTTCACCAAGGTACTTGCCCAAAGCACCACCGACGTGGTTTTCACTAAATGACGATTCTTTTTCTTTACTTTTTCAATCCTTTTTCTCAATTTTTTGGATTTTTCTCATTTTTTAATTTTTTTTTGTATTTTTAGATTTACACCCTTCAAGCCTAGGAATATTTTTTTTTAAGATGCAAGCTGTTAGTTGGTTCCTGCAAAGGTTCACCTTCAGGTGTTGACAACTGGTATGCTCTTGATCCATAGCTTGTTGTGATGACAAAGGGACCCAACCATTAATTAGGCTCAAAATTCCCTTTATTGTCCTGATCTAGAAGATTTTTCTGATTTTGCTTTAGTTCAAGATCCCCTGCCTTGAAAGGCGGATGTTTAATCTTCTTATTATAGCTTTTTTTCAGTTGGTTTTGATATGTACTTGCAAGTGATTAAGGGCATCAAGGCAACACTCATTCAAGAATTCTAGCTCATTCAACTGAGATACTCTATATTCTTCATCAGTAATCAGGTTATGTAGTGACATTCACAATGATGGGAGCTCAACCTCAATAGGTAGGATAGCTTCTAATCCATAGACTAGGGAGAAATGGGTTGCACCTGTTGGCGTGCAAATATTGGTTCGATATTCCCAAAGAGCGAGATTCAACTACAAATGCCAGTCATGGTCAACTTCATTGACCATTTTCTTTAGGATTTTAAGGATGGTTTTGTTTGTAGCCTCAACTTGAGCATTTCCTTGGGGATAATATGGGGTAGAGAATTGGTGTTTGATGTTGAATATTTGACATAGCTCTTTCAAATCTCGATTCTTAAAGGGGGTTCCATTATTTGAGATGAGAGTTTGTGGGACACCTTAATGAGAAATTAAGTAGTTCATGATAACTTGGAAATTTGCTTCCCTATTATGTAGGTCATAGGAATGGATTCAACTCACTTGGTAAAGTACTCAGTGGCTATTATAATAAAATTATAGCCATTGGATGAGGTTGGAGTGATTTTCCTATGAGTTCAAGTCCCCATTGTGAAAAAGGCCAAGGTGTGATCATTGGTTACAATTCCTAAACTAGGGAATGAATCAAATCTCCATGCTATTGGCACTAGACACACTTCTGCACATATTGATGATCTTCTCTTTCCATGGTTAGCCAATAGTACTCATCCTTAACATTTTCCTAGCTAAATTCATACCACTAGAATGGGAACCAGATATGCCATCATGTACTTTTGTTAAAGCACTTAAGGATTCCTCTTGGTTAAGACATTGTAGTAATGTTCTCTTGATGCTTTAACGCTAAAGGGTATCACCTAGGATCACAAATCAAGACATCTTCTTGACAAAGGTATTTTTAAGGTTCAAGGTGGTATTGGATTGAAGGATTCCTAAGTCATGATACCATGGGGATCCAGGAACAACAATGACACACACGAATTCAGATCTAGGGATTTCAAAAGTTGGTACAAGAAGTTGTTCTACCAAAAATTCACATTACAGGATGTTGTTCAACATGTTTAACATTGATCCAATTGTATCCCTTGTATTTGCTGCTTCGTTGTTCATGCAAGGAATCTACTCAAAAGTTATGTCAATGAAAATGTCTGTGAGATTCTCTATCATATTTTTGTAGGGAGTGAGCTTATCATCCTTAGTTTGATAGTTGCCATTGACTTGGTTGATAACTAGCTGTGAGTCTCTATAGACTTTCATCTCTTGTATCTTCCACTGAACCATTATCTTTAGACTTTTGATTAGGGCTTCATACTCAACAATGTTGTTAGTACAAGGGAATGATAGCTGGTATTACTTTGGAATGTAATCACCTTGAGGGGTGATGAAAAGGATACCTGCTATTGAACTGTGTTGGGTGAATGATCCATCAAAATACAACTTCCACTGAGTTGTGAGATTGATAAGGAACACTCATTCATTAGGGAACTCAGATATCAAATGGTTCTCAACATAGATAGGTGCATCTGCTAGTTGGTTTATGATGACATGTCCTTTGATTTCCTTGCATTCTACATACTCTATGTCAAACTCTGTTAAGATCATTACCCATTTGGCCATTCACCATGTGAGAGTTGCTTTGGATAATAGGTATTTTAATGGGTCAATCATGGCAATAAGTTTGATTTGATGTGACATGTAGTGCCTAAACTTTTGTGAAGAAAAAAATAATGCTAAGCATGCTTTCTCAATGGGTGAATATTTCATTTTATATCCCACCAAAGTCCAACTGATGTAGTAGATAGCTCTTTCCTTTCCATTTTCATCATGTTGAACTAGAAGATCTCCTAGTGCTGCTAATGTTGTTGAGATATATAAGATCAGTGGTTTGTTTGGTATCAATGACATGAGAAAGAGAGGTGTTAGTAGATAATATTTGATCTTCTGGAAAGATTTATCACACTTCTCATCCCATTTGTCAGTTATTCCCTTATGGAGAAGATGTGAAAAAGGGTGGATTTTGTCTAATAGTTGTGCTATGAACCTTCTGATGGACTGCAATCTTCCTTGTAATCCTCTCATTTGCTTCAGTGTTTGTAGTGATTCCATGTCGAGGATGGATTTTACCTTTGTTGGATCAATTTCTATCCCTCTTTGTGAGATGATAAAGCCAAGAAGCTTCCCTGATGTGATCCTGGAGACACACTTTTTTGGATTCAATCGTACCTTGTATTCTTCAGGTTTGTCAAAGATGGGTCCTAATAGTTCTATGTGCTCACTTCTTTTCTTTGATGTTTCCAAAATATCGTCCACATAATCTTGAACTATTTTATGGATCATGTCATGAAAGATGAGGGTCATTGCTCTTTGATAGGTTGCTCTTGCATTCTTTAACCTGAATGACATCACGTTCCAACAATAGGTTCCCCATGGACAAGTGAATGTAGTTTTGTGTTGATACTCCTTGGTGATCATAATTTGATTGAACTTGAAAAACCATTCATGAGGGATAGCATTTCATGCCCAACTATTATGTCCACAATGAGGTCAATGTTAGGAAGAGGGAAATCATCCTTCAGGCATGCCTTATTTAAGTCCTCAAAATTAGTGTAGATTCTAATGCCCCCAGTGGGTTTTGAGACTGGTACCAAGTTTGAAACCCACTCAGGATAATATATTGGTCAAATTAATCCAACGTCAAGAAGATTTTGTAATTCTAGTTTCACCAAAAGTCTAAGGGTGAATCTTTCTTAATTTCTGCTTGACTAGCTTAGCTTAAGGGTAAACGATGAAGTGATGCACAACTACTTCTAGTGGATCAAGCCCTATCATATCTATGTATGACCATGCAAAATTGGTTGTATGCTTTTTCAAGAATGCTGCTAGGTTCTTTTGTTCTTCATCCAACAAGGATTCAACATAGAAAGTGATCTGAGGTGCTTCTTCAGTTCCCACATTGGCTAGAGTGGATTTTTCTGCTAGTACTGTTGACTTCTCTGGACGTATTTCACTAAGGGGGAGATTGAATCTCTCATCCTTGGGTTCCTTAGAAATGTTTTCACCTTCAGATGCATCCTTTTTTTTACTATTTTAGGATCAAAAAGTGCCACAATGTGGTTTTCACTCAAGGATCTGCATGTTAGTTGCATTTCATCAATTTTGTGAATGAAGGATTCAATCATCTCCCCATAGTAAGCCTATTTTTCAAGCTCTATGTTAAAATATACTTTGTGATATGCCCATTGTAAGTTGTCATGGAGTCCCATGAATTTTGAGATCGCTTTTCCGTTGTTTCCTTTGCTATGATCCGACATTGGGTTCTTGTATATCTTAAGATCTTGATTCTCGGTTGGTACTTCAACAGATATGGTGCCATTCTTTATGAGGTCTTGGATGATTTCTTTCAGCCTTATGTAGTTTTTCATTTTATGTCCTTTAATCTTGTGAAAGTCACAAAGGTCGTTCTCGTTGTACCAGGATGGTTTCTCTTGTGGTTCTTGGTAGTTTTCAAAGTTGGGAAGTGATATCAGATTTGACAGAAATTCAAACCCCAAGCATACCCAAGATTGAAAGAATCAGTCACATTTTATCAATCCAAAGCAGGGGAATAGGTACATACCATTGATGAAATGCAAATCAATTATAACAATGAAAAAAAAAATCCCAAATGCCTGAGCAAGCCGCAATTACTATAACACCCAGGGAATCACCACCAAATCCAACAATCAACAAATTTAACATGCCAAAGCTAGCCAAGCACCTCAGGATCAAGTACTTCAACTCAACAAAATGCAAGTGACAAAGCAGAATGGCATAAAGTTCCCTGGGACTCTACCAACTTTTTCATGATGGTTTCTATGGGTTTAAATAACTGTGTGTACTTGTGTTTAGGATAGTTTTTCTTGTTAGTGGTTCACCTTTGCATTTCATTGTTATTAATTTGATTTTTCTATGGGGTGTTGTTTGCTGCAAAGTTGGTTGGATGTTAGCAACATGAGTGTTGTTTGGCCTAGGAGCACTTAGGACCACCTTAGCATCTACCACACCATCATTTTTTACATTCTTGTTCTTAGCCCAAACACGAGGTTTGTCATTTGAACTAGTTGATGGGTGATGATCTTTGTAAGCTTGAGTATTCCCCTGTGAGATTAGAGCTCTCTTGATGTTATGGGCTCTAGGGATAAGCTCATAATAAGATGTGTTGTATTGCATTTTCAAGTGGAATGATAGATCTGGATCTAGATTTTCTATGATGATCCCCACTTGTTGTTCATTAGGGAGAGGCCATTTGATCTTACTAGCTCTTTGTCTCAATTGTTGTAAGAAATTAGTGAAACTTTCTCCTTTGTTTTTCCTAAGAGTGTATAGTTCTTCTAGATTTACATCCATGTGAAGATTAAAGGAGAAGTGATCAATGAATTCATTGGTAATTTCTTGGAAATTTTTTATGTCAGGAGGTAGATGAGAAAACCAATCCATGGCAGGACCTGTCAAACTCCAAGGGAAGAGGCACATTAAGTATGAATCATTGTAGGCCACCTCCATACACATGAACCTAAATTATTTGACATGGTCCATAGGACTTCCTCTCCTTTTGTATTTGTCGAATTTGGGGATTTAGAATCCGAGAGGGAATGGTACCATTGCAATGTTTCGGTAAAATGGATAAGGATATAGATTCTATGTATGGGGCTTATTTATCTTGCCCAATCTAAAGGTCTTGCGTTTCTTGAGATAGTGCTTAAAATTGCAATGCTAGATCATCTTGTGGGTTTGGTGGAGGAACATATGGTGGGATAACGAATGAGTTGTATGTGGGATTTTGATATGATAAGATGTTGTATGGGGTGTATGGTGGTGTGAGATATATTGAGGATGATTGTGGTGTCGATGTATATGTTCCTAACACATTTGTATTGAGCTAGTAAGGCTTGTTGTTGTTGTGCCACTAGGGCTTGTTGTTGGGCCTGTTGTTGTTGTTGTTGCACCACAAGGGCTTGTTGTTGTTGTTGTTGTGATGCTAAAGTTTCTTGATGAGCTTGATGTTGTTGCTACTGTTGTTGTGCTGCCTGCTATGCTGCTAAGGCTTTTTGTTGTTGTTGGGCTGCTAGGGCTGCTTGTTGTTGTTGTTGTTGAATGGCTATCTGATAAGCTTGTTGTGCTTGCTGTAAAGCTAGGGCATGTGCTTGTAATGTAGGATCAGGTGGTTGTTGGGATATCTGAGATGGATTGTGAGTGTTGATGTTCTGAGTGGATAGCGAATTGTCAATGAGAGGTGGAGGGTTCCCTTGGTTTAACATCCCTTGTAAGATGCTAGATTGAGGTGGAGGAATATAAATTTGAGGTCTCATTTGATTTTGCATGGTAAAGGTGACCGCAGATAAAGATGAGGATGATGCCATTAGATTTTGTGATGGAAATGACACATTAGGACCTTGAGTCCATTGATTAAAAAGATTCCCTTGTCCTATGTCTTGAGGGTTTCCTTGTGCTAGAGATGTAAACAAGGTATTACCTAGGTTAGTGGGATTTATGACCAAGGGGTTGTTCTGAGATGGGTTGATAATGGATGGGGTGGATATGCTTTGTGAAACCAATGGTATAGATGAACCAATGGGGGGATTGGGTAAAGATGTCTCCATTTTCATTAAGGGTTGACTCTATGATATGGTATTGACATGCCCTCATGTGTTGTTTGGAGACATTTGGTCAATACTGCTTTGCGCGATGGTGGGCACACTTGTGGTACTTGTGGGCATGGATGAAGAGGGGTGTTCTCGATATGTGGAGGTCATGGTGGAATAATGAAGTTCAAAAGGTTTATATGGTTGTTTAGCATCCTCATGAATAGGAGGAGCACCAAAGGTAGGTGTCCAAGTGGTTGTTTGGGATGGAGGATGGGTATCAAGGGTACCCACAAGTGTGATACTTTCAATTGGAAGAGTTAGATTGAAGTCCTTGGCAAGGCTAGTTGCAAGACTAGGAGTGGATGTTTGAGTTAGCCCTAGTGATGGAGTTGTGAAGTTGTGTGTTAAATTTTGTGCAACAAATGATGGGGAAATAGGAGCTACATTTTCAAAGGCTTGAAATTCCATGATTTCCTCCCTAGTAAGTTCAAAGGGATTGTTTGTAGTGTCTTCTATCTCATATGGTCCTAAGGGTGATGAAGGTTGTTGTGATGGGGTAACTTGACTTCTTGGATCAAATTCTAAAGGATTTGGATCACTTTAGGTAAATGTGACTTTGGTTTTCACTATGATTCTCTTGTGTTATCATCTTTTACTCTTTACCATAAATTTTGTGTCACCTTTGGGAGAGTTGTGTTGTGATTTGTAATGTTTGAACTCTCTAGTTGACTCAAATCTAGGTAAAAGGGACACTCTAAGTATTTTTGGAGCAATGATGATAATGGGGGGATGAAAAGGTGGGTGATGTGGAGAGTGATCTTTGCAAACATTTTGGGACAACACTTTTGACTCAAACTTGATGTTTTGATGTTGGGATAAAGGATGTTGATGAACTTGGAAATATTTAGGGTAGACTTGCTAACTTCAAGATGAACTAGTTCAAAGATGATAACTAACTCAACCAAATGCATGGAAAAGGATTCATTTCACATTAAAAATAGCCAAGTTAGGGTTTTGGGTTTAGTGATGTCCAAGTCAAAAAAAAATTGGTGTTTTCAAAATTTTTGCAATGTTTGGTGAAGTGAAGGATGAAATTTGATGAAGGGGTGAATGAAATGTTTGACCAATGTTAACTTAGAATGAACCTTTGTTTTCCAAGACCAAGGTAGTGAGAATGATGCTAGACCTCTAAAGTTTTCAAATCATGAAGACTAATGTTGACCTAAATGAGAGGATAGATGTGGGAATGTAAATTTGGTTCATTCCTCCTAGACTGAGCATAATAGTTTCTTAACAAGAGGTTACAATTGCGATAAAGTATTAAGGCCCACTTCCTACCAAACTTTGAATTACGATACTTGCGTCTGTAATGGTGGCATGTAGAGCTTCCCCTACGGATTTTGATTGTGTGATAGATCATTTAGAGGAGTTCAAAGTGATGAAAAGGACCAAGGTTTTAGATAGGTTGATTATCATGAAAAAGACTTGGGTTTTGACTCATAAATAACATGTACACGTGTGAATGTTTCCTCAATGTGCGTTCATAAAATTTTACTAACAACTTGTTTCTATTTTGGTGGAGTGTTGAAATGTAGTTTTTGATTGCTTTTGAACTAAGATGCTTAAGTTTGAAGTGATGACCTATAGACCTTCTTTTTGAGATTTTGATTTTGCGTGAGATCATTAGAAGAGTTCAATTTTATGGAAGAAAGGAAGATATTTATTGCCACATAGGTGGTGGTAATATGGGCCTTCCAGCCTCAATATTGGTTTGTTCCTCTCCTTCATCTAAGATGCTTGCAATGTTTCTCCACTGAGTGGGTGTTTCTTTTGTGAAAAAAGTGAAGCTTCTCAAACTATTAATGATGTCAGTTTGTTCCTCATTAATGAGTTTAAAGTTTGGCTAGATAATAGCACCTTTAAGATTAGGTTGTTCAACGAGAGCAATCAGTCTCCAAATAGTCATGTGGGGTTCAATTGTGCCAATTTATCTTGCTTAAGTGAATTTATTTTACAAAAAACACTTGTCTTGATTAAGTTTTCAAACTAAATGTTTATGTCAAAAACATCATAACTTTCACAATGTCCATTTTGTGAGAATCATGAGGTTGAAGCCATAATTGCCTATGTTGTCTTTGGAAAATATGGATTGAGATATAAGTCAAGATATTTAGAAATCTTTAAGGATAGAAATCCTTAGGACAAGCAGTAATATCAAGGCTATTTCAAAAGGTATCCATATTTAAGCCAAAGTGTTTGAAATTTTGAGGAAGATAGTGAATGTTTGTTTTGTAACATTTTGAAACCAAGCAATGTATCAAATTGAATCACAATCATTTACAATCCTAGGTTGAAATGGCCATACTTGTTGAGTCCCCACTTGGATTTCTCCAAACACTAAGACATTGCGAACAGTTAGAGATTTGGCGACATTGACTCCCCTCCATGATACACACTTCTTGGGACCACCAAATCTCAAAATCCTAAAGATCCTAAGATCCTAAGGATTTTTCTATTTCAAAAATGAATAGTACAAATGTGGGGAAACTTTAGAACAACCGTTATTTTACCAGCAAGCATTAAGGATTTTTGGTAACTAAACAGTTTGGCTCTTAGTAACAAACTGAGAACACCCAATCATATACACACCTGCTTTGCTACTTAAGGATCTTGCTATCATTCTCATTCCACTTAAGGCATGGTACTAGGTGTAGTATGTTACTGTACATGATAACGTCGCTCTGTAGAAAAACTAGAGAGCATGATAGCGTCACTATTTTTTTGGGTGTCATTGTTTGCTAATCTTTGATACCTCTATAAAGTATTAGTGTCATCGCTTGTTTAATCAGCGTCGAGGCATTTAATGGGCACCACTGTTTGAAATGATGATAGTGTCATTGTATGGTGATGCCCTACAAAGGCATTGCTCTATCCTGAAAAGCCCAAAATGAACAAAATTCAAGATAGAAATTAATTAAATTTGATCGGTTTACCCTCCCTCTAGTGCCAAAATGTTGATTGAGGATATTAGTATGGGACGATTACTCTTGATCCATGAAGAATCGAAGCATAACGTAGCCACTAATACTTAATCTTAAACAAGATCATTCAAATGAAGATTAAACTAAACATTATGAATTCTAAAAGCATTTATATGTCTACTCTAACCCATTTAAAACTTATCCCATTTTGGAATTGGTGTCATGTTGATGTGGAACAATGACCCTTTCCCAATCACATGATTAGTGAACTTGTTTCAATCGATTCTATTGAAGCGAATCGATGAAATAGTTGTGAGATGTGATTGAAACATGATTTATGCTAAATTGAGCATGATGCAAGAGTTAATTTACCATGATTTTATGCTAAAATATGTAGATATGCAATTGCTAAGCTAATCTAAATGAGCTTAAACTAAAAGATTCAAACTCTAATTATTTATTTAGCTAAATGGATGCATGGAAGCCATTAATGGAAGCTAAGCTATTATGCAACTAAAAAGAGAACTAATATATGCTAAATGTGAGTTAAAATGCGTGTGAGTGTGAGTGGTTTCAACATCATAATGCAAATTAAAAGATGGATCCATTTGTTTCCAAATAGTGTTTTATTTATAGGAAAGCAAATGAGAAATGAAGGTTTGAGATTGAAAAAACTAATCAACAGTCCAGGATGGAGGAAATTAGAGGCATGGATCATGGATTCTCATCAACAGACGAGAATGCAAGATGAGATTTAATCAAGGGTTCTCATTCTTTCCAAACAAGCACACTTTTGACCTATATAAGAGGTCAAAAGTTAACTTGCACAAGAAGTCACAAGCTAACTTGCATATGAAGCTTTGTGAGAATATTCCATTTCTTAAATGATTGGAGGAGAAAGAATATTGTTTGTAATATTCTTATGGGTGAGGAAAAAGGATATTTTGCAAAGTAAAACAAAGTTTAATTGTGCAAAATGGGGAAGGAATATTCCATGGTAATATTAGCCTTTTGGAGGAATGTCCAAAGGAGGAATATTCCCTTGCAAGTGGGGGGGAATCAAATAATTGCTAATTAAAAAAGGGTTTAATCATGAAATTAGGGGGAATTAGAAGAATAAAGTGATATTCATTAAATTAAATGATCTAATGAATAGGGAAAAGGTGAGATGACATCTAATTAAATGGCTTAGGGTTATTTAATTAAACGAGAAGACTTAGGGAATTAAATTAAATTCTTTGATTTATTTAATTTAATGAGATGAAATGCTAGCATGAAAGGGGGAATTAACCTGATTAAATGAACTAGATTAATAGATGAAAATGATACAATTAATTAAATAGCTATGCTAATTTCATCAATTAAGCAAAAAGAGGATGGGTTTGAAAGGAAATGATGCTAATATACCTAATTAGAGTGTATGATATCATTTAGGACATTTTTCAGTGTCTACAGGCTGCAACAAAGGTTTTAGCAGTGTGTCTCGAGTGGTTGATGGAGGGGATGGTCTGTGGTGTTTTGGACGTGGCTTAGACTAGAAGCAACTAGAAGATAGGAGTGGATATTGAGAACTTTAGAGAGGTAATATTGGTTGACCATCTATAAAGGTTTCTTGAATATGTAATAATTGATAAAAGGGTATTGTTAGAGTCCCAAATCAACAAGATGAATGATGTTGGGCTTGGTCTCATAACCATCCTCTTGAACACTTAGTGAGAGATGTATGTAATCTCTTGGTGATGTATTTGGTTTTGAATGAATGGAATGAGTGCTACCCTCCCTGGTAGCGATTCACCCAAAAAAAAAAAAAATTCACCCAAAAATGTTACATAGGAGTGAGAACGAAGCTCCTAGAGTTTTGAAAATGAGAATAGCTCAGCAACAGCTTTGAAAATCTTTAAAAAAAAAAAAACTCAAGCACCAAAATAAAAAAAAACTATACCATGTTGAAGAGCATGAAATTCTACCCCAAATAAAAGAATGATAAAAAAAGGAGCTTATATGATTGAGATATGCCCTTATGAAGTTGGACTTCAAAATCAAAACTGTTGATGGAGAGGGGGTAGATTGGAGCGACCCGCTGATGATCGTTTGGAAATCAAATTTAAGATAGTGAATTATGATGATCATCTAAACATCAAATTTAACACAGTATTGGATGATGGTCGTTTGGCCATCAAATTTAACATCGTGTTTTCTGACAGTCATTTGGTTGTCAAATTTAAGATAATTGTGCAAAAAAAGCTAATTTTTTCCTACATGAAAATATGAAGTATTGTATATGAAAATAGGGGTTTTTGGGCCTTTTGAATTCAATGGAAAGGTTTATTTTGACCCAAAATGCTCCAAAATTGTAGTTACCTTTTATATCTGACAACCATACTTTAGCTTCAAACCCTCATAGATATGGCCTATTATGTCTGATTTGAACCAAACAAAAGGAAAAGCTGACTTTCTCGAACCCTCTAATCTCAATGGTGAGCTTAGATTTGCACCAACAAGCTTCAATTTGAACCTACAATATAAAGCCACAAAGGGGAAACCCCCAAATTTAGTATTTCTTTCAAGCTTTTCTGATTCTCCATATCATCATTTGATGCAAGAGAAAAGAATACTCAATTTTTCAAGATCCACCAAGATTTGCAACCTGGATATCTTAATAAAGAATAACAAGAAGCAATCCCACAAGCTTTGATACCATTGAAGAGTTGGTATAGAATAACTCTACACCATGCAAGATTTGGTTGAAGATTATAGCCAACCAAGATCTAGGCACTACATTAAAGCAAAAAAGAGATCAATATGCAATGCTCAATATTGAAATGGAATTTATTATCTAAGAATATATTATGACAAGATACATATGAGACCACCTAGTTATATAGCCAAGGTGAGACATAGGATTAAACAGGATTATGACAAGTGTCTTAATCCTATGTCATGTGACAACTTATCACAACTACCTAGGACACATGTGTTATAAGTCAAAAGATAAGATAAGATCTAATGAAGACTAACATTGTAGAAATATCTCTTCTTAGGACCTAAGTAAACATGTAAATAAGTCCTCTAAGTCCCCTAGTAATGAATTAACTAGGTACAAGACTTTATTTACACCAACACTACTAATGTACAAACTAGTCAAAGTATATATGTAAAATGATACAAAACTTAACATCAACCCCCACGCTATCAGATAAAACCCTTATATCTAATAGAAAATAAATCCTCAACACATCCTAAGTTCATAAAGATGGGAGGAAAATTACAACAACCTCCCCTCCATAAAACCATACAAGGGACTAAAGAAAATTATATAGGCTTTAGGGTGTTCGGTGAAAATTATGTAATCAACTTTTCAATAGATTACACAACTAGGACTTTAGCTATAGCTATGCGAGATATAAATCTCTCCTCTTAGAAAGGGGAGGCACCCTTTTTACTGTTGACAAAAGCTATAGTAAAATAAATAAAGTAATTACACAATGTACACAATACTTACGAAGTGGGGATGGTGTGTTATATTCATCGTTCTCTCTTTTTTCAAAGAAGATATTTACAATGCTTCACTGTTGGAAGTTCTCAATTCTCAATAACCTTAAATTATCAACAAGCAGTAATGCCAATACCTCTATCTTGTCAAAGAAAAGTGTAGAGATACCAGAAGTGATTAATGATAAACAAGTAAAAGAAAAAAGGAAAGTTCACAAAGGCACAAAGTCGTTTCGTAGCTTTTTCAATGGTGGATCTGTGATAGGCATATCATTTGTTGCATTAGACAAAAAAATTCTTCTTAGATACAACAATTCCTCGAACAACATGGAAAATTACAAGAACAAAGTCTTGTAGATCATTCAACAAAAGTATCCAAATAGCATGAACGATTACAAGCACAAAGTCTTGTAGATCATTCAACAATAGTTAACCAAAAACAAATATAAATCCAAATAAAAGATGTAACACAAAGTTTACATGAATTACTTAGAGTCTTTTAGATATCATTTACTAATCACCACCAAATGAGATCAATCCACAAGAATATCGAATCCAACACAAAGTCTGGTTTGTAATCTTCTTCTTTATTGATCAGATTTCATTCACAAAGCATGAACACAAAGTTTCAAAATTTTGCTTCAAAAAGGGCAACACTTCATTGCAAAATACTAAAAGATAAAAAATACAATAGAAATTCCTCATATTTATAGAAAGAGGAATGAGAAAAAATAGGAATCTAATTGAGAAAAATTAGGAAAGTTAGGTGATCTAATTAAGGAAAATCTCACCTAACTTTGACCAAGGTCAAAGTGTAATTTGTTTTCAAAAGATTACATCTCAAACTTGGTGTAATTAAATTTAAAAAAATGACATTTAAGATGTTAGAAACTATTTACAAGATGTATAGGGGAAAGAACCAAAAAGTTGAACACTAGGAAATCAAGAATCTTCATGGTTCCTTGCTTGGGCGTGGAAGTCTTCATACTTCATCTTGGTTTCTTGTGTTAACTTCTCATCCGGACCAATGGTTTAATCCACAATGGTGTGAATCCTTGTGATTGATCTCATGGAAGATGAGTGAACCTTCTTGCACCTATCAAGATGTGTTTTGAGGTTATCCAATGTAAGCCTTGTATCACAAATGACATCCAACAAGGCTTCTAAAAATTTTGTGCTATCAATCAACTTCATGATGGCTTCCTTGAAGATCTGGGATAGTTCTGTTGCTGACAGGAAGATAGGATTCTCCTCAAGAAGCTTGCCCTGGTAACTCCTTGATTCCTCTTTCGATAATCACACAATGCCCTTCAAAATATTCTTGTACTTGCTAGAGATCTTTAAGAGACTCAAACACGTGAATACGATGCTTCAAAGACTCTCTTACCTCTATATATTTTCCTTTGTTGGGAATCGCCCTGGCTTCCACCAATTTACTAAGATTTTCCTGTTTCATTTGCGACCACCACAACAAACATTTGTTCATCCCTTTATGCTCTTGGGAAAGTACACTCTCCTCCTTGTCAAGCTTTTTTTTGAGCTTGGCTATTAGAGTAGCTTTTTCATTCGCAGAAATTATAATTTGAGAACTGTGTGCTATGATCTTTTTGAAAAAATCATACAACACCCTGCCTTTGGAGGTGTACTTCTCAACTTTCTTGATAGCTAGGTCCTCAACATTTACCATTTCCAATGGTTGTGCATTGCTTGTAGATCTTGCAAGTCTCCTCACAACAATGGCATAATGCTCTGCCCTTTGTTTGTACATATTACGAGCTTGCTCCACTTTATCCAGTCTTCTAGCCAAAATATCGAAAGTTACTTGAGCATTTTCTTTTGCACTTTCATTTGTAACTTTGCCAAGCTAGACCCTTGTCACTGTGTAATCCTCCATGTTGATGTCTCCTTCTTCATGAGGTGGTATGGAAATTTTTGCATATTTATGACCAATTTTGTCAACATTCAGCTGCAAGTACACCTTTTCCTTTTTGTTCCCTATAGCTTTTGGAGGGACTATCTCTTCAAGGTCAAGCTCTTATGGAGTAATCATTAGCTTCTTTCGCTTCAACACTTGATATATCAACCAAGGGGGAAGAGAGGTGGTACGAGCTTCTGGATTAATTTTCAACTCTCTTGTCACTGTCTCTTTTGAAGTAGCAACTGGTATTGTGACAATGGGCTCAGTGTCTGTCATAACTGCTCTTGTAGTTTGCACATTGAGCTGATCATTCATTGATTCATTGATGAACTGATTAAAATTAATCTCTGAAGTGATAGCATATGACAGTGATGACAGGATAGGAATAGATGATGGAGGGTTGGATAAAATGTCAACCATGTGTATACTTGTCACTAATGGAGTATCAAGTATAGTTGATGCTGCAGGGGTAGGTGAAAAACTCATTGTGGGTATCACGGTGGTAGGAATAGTGATTTAGGAACAATTGGTGGTGGAGTGTTCGGATTCAGAGGTGTATGAGGAACATTTGAAGTCATAGGCGATGATGTTTTGGGAAGTTCTTCAGCTACATTCTCAAGTGGAGACATAGTTATTTCTTCATCATGCCTAGGTTCTTGTTGATCACCTTCTTGTCCTTCTGACTCAGAATCACCTTCAGAATCTTGTTCATCTTCAGAATCTTCTTTTTCATCAAATTCTGCTTCTATTGAAACTTCTTCAGTAAATTGATCATTGGAATCTATCTCTTCAGAAATGACCCCTTTTCCTTTGGAGCGAGATGGTTCAGATTCCATAGTTTCTCCTTCTGGGATGGACAATGTATCCTTCTTATCGATAGTGAACTTGATCCTTGGGCCTCTTTGTGAAGAAGCGGGAAGAGTCGCAGATTTGTCTTTCATGCAGAGTTCTTGTTGTCAGTGAGCTTTTGCTTCAGATTCCTCTCCTTCTGAATCTGTTCTAAAACTTTTCATTTCAAAACCATGCTTGTGTAACCATTCTGTAGTGTTAGACAAGATTGGTGCCAATCTCTCTCCGATGCTAGCACTTTCTTTTCTAGACCATTGAATTGCAAGCAACGAATTCTTGAATATTTCTTGTTCATCATAGACAACATTCATGATATCGTCAGGATCTGTGAAATCCTTTGGTAGGTCAACAATACCAAGGTCTTTGATCTGCTGTATAGTCAACTTGCAATAACCCATTTTGTGAATGGATTCTTCATCTTTGCAATCAGCCCAAATGTCCTCAAAATGGTAGTTGTGATGATGATCCTTTTTTTATTTCCTTCTAACATCTTGGTAATCAAAATCAAACCCATATTTGTAGGTCCTAATTGTCACGAATTGCATCTCAACATAAACCGATTTGGCTTTTTGTACAGTAGGGATAGTATATCTAACGATTGTCAGTGGGAACTTGAATCCACGCTTATGAATATTCCTTTGATCTTTGTGCACATAAATCAACTTTCTGCACATTTCCATGAGAACCCACTTATCTGAGGGGTATCGTGGCAACACGTAAGGGCAACTAGTGTAGCACCCTACTCTTAAATAAGTAAATGTTTGGAATTGTAGAAATATGCATCCAACCTTACTTACTGCCTTATAGGCCTCATCAGATACCCTTTTCCTCTTGAGAGTCAGATCAAAATTGAAAAGAAAAGGCGCGAAGAAAGCATTAGTAACCCTTCTGAAATGATGGAAGCTTTCCTTCAAGTTGATTTGATAGAAAAATTTATACACATGTACCAGCATCCGATTCCATTTGGTGGATAGACCAAGAAATTGCCTCATTACAGCTACTGCATACACGAAATAAGAAGTCATATATAATTTTAATGTAGAAGGCACATTAATTAGCTATTCATGTATTTCATTGCTGATCTATTTTCCCCAATCAATGTGAACTTTTTGTCTTCTTATGATTTTGATGTATTCATACATCCAGTCATGAAAAGTGGATGATTTAGGCAAGCCCTTTACTCTGCTCAAGAATGTGATCATATCTTTGACATCTTTGAAATCACTTCGCAAGAGTCCTTTTGGCCATTTGGAAATAGTTTTCCTGGGCTTCTTCAACCATTGGCTATTTACTAGTTTTTTATCCTTATTGGGATTAGCATCATAGACTTCTTGTTCTTTTTGTATCGAGATGTCAATGTACTTCTCCATCTGTGGAACTTTGAACACAATATCAAAGAAGTCAAGGTTGAGTTTGAAAATATCGTTCCTAGAAGAATCAATCACACTTCTCCTTTCCCTGATGTAGTGGGATGCAACTTGAAGGACAAATTCTATATTATGTGCAACAATAGGGAACATAGATACCAAATGTAGGTTAATGTGTACAATTGCTCTCATAGAATCATCAAGAGGGTTCTTCTTAGTTTTCTCTGCAAAATCAACAAGGTCTTGATGACCAACCTCTGATGATCAACTGTAGTGGTCTTGGAGACCACTACAGTTGATGGATAGACTCCTTGATAATTATACTTCATTTTGTCTTTAGATTTTGAAGACGACAGAGGTTTTCTGGCAGTCATCTGAGAGCAATTCAATCTATGATCAACAACTTTAAGGGTCTTGAAAAGAGACTGCAAGATGTGGATTCAAACGCTAGTCAAAAAACAACATGGGGATGTGTGAAATGAGCAATGATGATGAGCAATTGTGGAGTGAGTGACAAGGCACACAAAATGATATAAAAAGTGGACAAAATGAGAAACGAGATGAAACTAGCAAGTTTTGAAGTGTTTCAGAGCAAAATTGGGAAAAGTGTAAGGGTGCTGAAAATCAACACCCTTGTACTTGGGAGAAAATAACTTTGGTGCAAAGGCATTGAAAAATAGCGCTCTTGCACTTATCAGTGTTAGGAAAAATCTCATGATGTCAGGGCACTCTTTTTTAGCGCTTCTGCACTTTGGGGTTTGCATGATGCCAGGGCGCTCTTTTTTAGCACTTTTGCACATGAAGCATGGACTTGGAAAATAATATGCAATGATGTTGAAAAAAAACGCTTGAATTTTAAAGCATGAATTTCTTAGTGTCAATCACTTGCCTAATGCATTTTGAAGAGAAACCCTTGCACAACACATTTTGGAGAGGAAAACCTACATTTACTACACCATTACATATTGATGTAAATGGTGATAAACTCAGAATAAACAAAATCCGGCCGGTGATGAAGATAAATGATGTGAAAGTATGGAAAACAAATAGACAAAAAAGCACATTCGAAAACTTAAATGAAATAAGAAGAAACCATGATTCAAACTAAAACACATGGGTGCAAGGTTTGATGCATGAAGATAAGAGAAAAAATGTGATTATGGTAAGAAGAAATTCCCACACATTTTGGAAAGACACCTCAGATAAAAGAAAAGAAAGAAAATGTGTGAGTTTGCAAAAACGCATGAAGAAATTGATGATAAATAAAAACACATCCATAGATCACTAAGATGTCCTCAAAACAATGTATAAAAACAAAGGAAATAGAGGAAAGGTAAGAGGAACGACTTACCAAGACAAAACGTGGAAACTTTGTTGGAAAGAACTTCAGATTTCTCCAAAAACGTGTTTTGCAGCTTGAGAAGAGTTTGCCCAGCAAGAAGGAATGGAGGATGAAGACCACAAATGATGAAAATGAAACAATGAAATCACTTTTAAGTGATTGAGAAAAGAAAAAACCTAACTCAAGTTGCCCAGTTAATTGAGGCATAAAAGATGACACGAAAAGGGAAAAGTGCAAAAGACTTGAAAAAGTGTGCCTAAGCCAATTTTGGCTAAGTCTAGCAAAGATGTGTAAAGGCACACTTTTTCAATGCTTGTACATATTTTTGACATCACTTTCATGCAGGGGCATTGATTTTTGGTGCCCTTGCACTTTTCAACACTTAGTCAAATTTTGCAACATGGGCAAGAGCATTGTTTTTGGGTGCAACTGAACATTTTACAATTTCAGTAAGTATGAACAGTGAGACTTCGCGAAGGTACTCATTTCAAAGGTCTTTGCGAGGCAAACATAGGGGGATGATCAAATTGATTGTTTGAGGCTTTGGAACACATTTTGAGGTGGCTCGATAATCACCTCATTTTGTGTGCTTGAACTTCACGAACCTAGGAAACATACAAGTTTTGTAGGGGGTTATCCGTGGAACGAGCGCTGCTAGATTCTGTGATAACATAGGGACACCAAATTGACCTTATTATCTTTATTATAGGCATTAAATTTGATAGATTAACCAACCTCAACCACCTTCTTATAGCTCTTTATTCACACTAGTAAGAAAATAAAAATAACCTCACAAGGGAGAAATACCTTCAATTGCTTGGAAATTTCCTCCATAGCCCATTGTAGGTAGACAAAATGATACTTTATAGCATGCAAATGGTTTAGTAGGAAATTGGAATAGACCTAGCTTGATGGTCGATAACCCCAATATCATTATGGAGTAAATATGGGCTAGCAACAATCAATAACATTAAAGAACAACTCAAGCTATGCTCAACATAGAAAATGTTTCTCTTTCCATGCATGTGCCCTAAATCAAGCAAAAAATTCATCATAGTTGAGAGAATGACAACACATGAAGCCCTATCCATTTCTTTGGAAAGCTTCCAAATGCATAAGACCATCAAATTTCCTCCTCTAAATGTGCAACAAAATCATCAATAATTTCTTTTATAGATACACTTCCTTTGTTTACTGTGAATATGAAATTCACCATGCTCCCTTTGGGTTTTGGTTTTTGGCTAAGTACTGGCCCATGCCTTCAAATAAATTCATCGACCCCCCTTTTGATGGTCACCTTGGTCTCTACCATGTGTTCACTTTGCTCCTTGAAATATTTTTCTCCTTGCTCTTCTATCGGCCCTTGATATGCTCCCACGTGTCTTCAGCATAGGTTATTTTGATTACTTCCTTTCACTTCCTCGTCAGTCCTTGCTCATGTGCCATGTATCTCCCATTCACAAAAAGGTTTGGTGAGCTCCACAGGAGGTAGCTATATCAAACATTATTGCTACGTGTCATATCAGCACAAGCTTTCAATAGAGGAAGGGTAAATTGGCCGTGGGCAACAATATGTTGCCACACATCCCTTCAATGTAAGCTTCTTTAGTGAAGGAATGAACAAACAAAGGGTTGTGATATGCTACCATGTGTTCTAACTACCTATCCAAGGAGGTGACACTTGTTTGCATGAGAGTTTGCTAGGACCACTATTATCATTCGTAGAGGATGCACCTAAATGGAGGGCGACCAAGTGTTGTGTCTCAAATTTTTTCTATTAGAATAGCCGAGGGAAATCATTGCCTCAACATCATTGTTAAAGATTCTGAATCTTTTTAGTTGTTGCTCACTAGGTGGTGGAAGACTCGCTATAAATACTGATCTTTTCTTCTAAAGAGGAGTTCAAGAAGTTGGAGGTTTCGAGTTCGAAGATTACTTGCTTTTCAAGCTTCACTAGTTTTAGAATTACAAGATTTGTTGGAGAGACTAGGCCTTTTATTGTTTAGATTATTGCAAGAACTCACAGATTGTGCCATTGTTCGACCTCTTTTTTTCTTATGCTATTAATAAACTTTATACTATGCCATTATTGTTTGAATGGTTTATTTGTTGTACTTCTATAATTTGAATACATGTTTGCTGGTTTAGATCATGTCTTTTGACTCTTCTTTTTAGTAAATAGATATGATTATTATTTTATGTCATTGAATGAGTTTTTCATGCTGCAAACCTTAATTTTTGCTATTCTAAGACATGGTAAATTTCTAAATGGGCCCTTAGATCATATCCAAAAGATAGGTTTATCGTGCCTTTTATCTACATTCTGGCACATCGCCTTAGTTAGATTTTTTATTTTTATATATGCTTCTGTTTCCCATTCCAAAACCCCAATTATAGAAGTCAACTTCTTTAAAAATTCGGAGGTCACTCCGTTTGGTGCAATAAGTCCTCCATAAACTGAGTTTCCCACAAAGGGCTGTTACCTTGCCAATTTTTGGCATCAACAGTTTTTCTTTTTCCTGGCACACTCGGTGGGACTACGCTTAAATGAATCCAATTTTTAGAAGGGTGTATGACCATCAACCTATTACTAAGTCCCAAAAAACAAATAATCCTGGTTTATTAGTACCACCATTAGGGATAGTACATCTCGCAACCCAATTAGTGAAATTTTCACTTCCTTCTCCCTTTCTACTATCCATGTTGCCTGCCGCTAACAAAAATTATGTTGCATGGGATGCCGAAAGCCCTCTTGTTGCACCAATAGTGCTTGTCATTTGGACCACTATCTCGGTTTTTTCCCTAAAGGCTATACCTAAATTCACTAGAGATGGCTCAATAACACCATCCGAGCATTTGCAAGATGTTGCAGACATATGTCTGGTACATGGGGTTACAACCCAAAATGTGGTGTTAAGGCTGCTTGCTGCCTCTTTAGGGGAAAGGCACTAGATTGGTACCATACATTTCAAAGAAACACTGTCAGTACCTAGGATGAGCTCGGGGAGCCTTTCTATCAGAGATTTTTGAATGAAGGAGATTGATCATTGCTATATTATTAGCTGTCAGTCATAAAGTAGGCCCTACATGAAGCCATGGTTGACTTTAATGCTCGGTTCCATACAAGCTGGCAGAGGATCCAAGTTGATTTCTGCCCATCGCCTAATTTTGCATTCATGTTCTACTTGAAGTCTATCAATTCTAACATTTCAATGATGATCTAGTCTCTTGGTGGAACCACACTACCGTGCGCATATAGCATCGCTGTCAAGGCGGAGAACTATTTGATAGATGCCAAGAAATTACCACCTCAGCCCATCATTCCTATATTCCCAGAAATATCGGTTCCTACTCAGGAGATGCCTTCTACTAGCGCACCGACTCCTCTTCAATCCATGTACACGTATCTGAGCGTGCCACAAAATGTTGCCTCTACATTTGGCTCTTCAAAGGAGGAGATGAGTGAGTTCAAGGAAATGTTGCAGACTATTTTCAATGAGATAATCGTTATCAAGTGCAACTAGGCTATACCTCTAAAGCCTACCTACTAGAATTATCAAGGCAGAAGGTCCTCTTACCAAAAAAATTAGTTCCAAGGAGACGATCACACAAATCTGTAGGCACAAACAACAAATGAAATAATACTGGTACCCACTCTGCTACAAAGCACCAACCTAAGTTTGAGCAGAGAGCTAACTACGGGACAAAACAATTTAGCAGATGACACCAATCCGTGGTGCTTCCCTTGCAGTGATTCACATATTCCCCAAAACTTTCCGCGTGACAACCTACAACAAAATGTGGAAAAGTAGCGCAACCAAGCTACAACGTTAGGCCCTAGAAGCTATGTGTATACCTCTTCGCAAATGGACAATGTGATGCTCACCACACATGCAAGGGATGTCACTAGAGAAAGAAGTGAACATCGCTCCCAACCACGCACTCTTCTCATGGATAGAAGAAGAAGAAGCGGTGTTTTCCAATGGTACATTCACATCTAAAACACCACAAGTATAATTTGACTACAACACTTGCTCAAAGAGGAGATTTACGGGCGAACTAGTTGTCCTGCAACTAGTTAATCTACAACCTAAAAGTGATTCTAACCAGATGCCTAGTACCTTTGCAACATTGCCACAATATCATCCATGAAAGGAAGTTGTTATAACAAGAGTGAAGGAGAAAAACCTCTGAATCTGCCATTGTTCAATGTGGTGTAAAATTTCAAGAAATCATCCACTAATGTGTCTCTGTGGGATATTCTAGCCATCTTGAAACAAAAGATGCTAATACAGAAGGCTCTCCGAGAAGACGTAAGCGCAACACCAATGGAATAGTTGCCCAAAGTAAGGGTTGTTGATCAACCATCTTCCACCAAAGTTCTTACAAACAACACAACAAAAGCCCCTGTTGAAGTAAGAGATAATTCAAAGCCTCAACTCTTCTTCTTAACTCTCATTATAGGGGAGAAATTATTACAAAATGCCATGATTGATTTTGGTGCTAGCACCACAGTTATGCCTAAACAAATAATTGAATCTTTAGGACTTAACTATGAACCCTTAAAAAGAGGAGTGGTGCAGCTTGGATGAAATAAAGTTAAAACTGTAGATGTCATCAAAGCACTTTCCTTGACCCTATTTGCTTGCCCTAGTATCATAGTGCCACAAGACACTATGATCATAGATGTTCCCCCCATGTTTTGCCTCTACCTATCCCAAGAATTTACTTTAAAAGTGGGAAAATATCTATCCTTGGATTGGTTGCATTTGATCCTTAGAACCAAGCATGGTGTGAAGATGAAGATAGAATCTAAAGCTTTTCATTTAGAACATGTAGCTGATGAAGCCATGATTAATTTTGAAGTTGCGCATACCTTTATCACCAAGCAAGAAATGTATTGCATTGAGCTACTAGAAGATGAAAAAAGGACTGGAGACCAGAATGATCAAGAAGATGTTCTCTTGAGCGAACATGTAGATACTGACCCCTTTAGAAACTACCATGCTACCAAGTTGGGCACCTATGTCATCTACGATGAAGATCAACTACTCCTGAAGGTTGTCAAAGAATCCGAAGGCGGTCAAGTCTCAAAACTGTGGACGTTGCACTTTGATGGAGCAAGATGCAAGAATGGCACAAGAGCTAGAATATGTTTAATATCCCCACAAAATGAAATGACACTGAGGTATTTCTGCTTCTAGTTCGCCTACTCGAAAAATGAAGCTAAATACGAAGGACTAGTGCAAGGTATCAGCCTTGCGGAATGAAAGGGCATAAAGCAATTAATGGTGTTCATAGATTTCAAACTAGTAGACAATCAAGTTTGAGGAATTTCTGTGGCCAAGAATGTCCACATGCAATCCTATAGACACCAAGTTTGAGACCTAATTGAGGGATTTGAAGCCTTCAACATTTAGATGGTTCCCTAAGAACAAAATAAAGATGTAGATCGCATGGCATCAATTGGATCCCAGTTTGATCCTACCTTTGATCTCATTCACAACAAACACTCTGTACGAGTAATAGTCTAACTAGTGATTCTAGACAATGACCAAAGTTGGCAAGTGTTTGACAGTGATGAACACATTGCCTCATTCATCCAACAATTGGGATAACTTGTTTCCCAACTCCAATTGAAGATCGATGAAGCCTATGAAGGAAAAATCATCCAATTGAAATCCAATGAGATTCCAAAAGGATTGGTCACTCTCGAAAACCTTTTTGATTGTGAATATGCAAGAAATGGCTAACAAAAGTTTGTAGCAAACAAAGGTGACTATGCAGACCTTCAGGTTAGAGATGGAAGAAAGCTGAAAGTTGGGAAGGATATCCCACATCACGATAAAGAAAGGCTTATCGACTTTTGCAATAAATGTGGAGTGGTGGCTTGGTCATACAACGACCTTAGGGGATATGATCCCGATATCATTCAACACTCAATAGAGTTGGCGGAAGGTGTAAATCATATCCGCCAAAAACAAAGGCTAGTGAATCCCAAGATTGAAGCGCTAATGGCACAAGAATTAACAAAACTAATCTAGTCGCAAATTGTCTTCTCAATCAAGCATAGCATGTGGGTATCCATTTTAGTCCTGATTTGAAAGAAAAATGGAGATATTCACCTATGTGTGGACTTTTGGGACCTAAACAGAGCATCCCTAAAAGATCATTATCTGCTACCTTCAATGGAGTCAATCCTACAAACGATGGTAGTGTCAAAGATGTTTTCCCTATTAGATGACTTCTCCGATTACAATTAGATCCAAGTCAAAGAGGAGGATCAACATAAGAAAACGTTCACTACCAAGTGGGGAACGTTCACATACGCTAAGATGTCGTTTGGCCTCTCAAATGCAGGAGCTACCTTCCAATGGGAAATGGATATCGCTTTTAGTGAACTAATTAACAAGATTATCCTAATCTATTTGGATGATTTGATGGTGTTCTCCAAATCCAAGGATGATCATTTTGATCATCTAGAGATGGTGTTCAAGAAATGCCAAGAGTTTGGGATATCCCTGAACCCAAAAAAAATGTCTTCAGAGTATTGCAAGGAAAGCTACTGGGGCACGTACTGTCCAAAGAAGGAATTTCAATTGATCTTGAGCAGGTGAAAGCAATCAAAGAGCTTCCTCTCCCAGTCAAAAAGAAAGGCATTTAGTCCTTCCTTGGGAAGGTAAATTTTGTTTGTAAATTTATTTATTATTTTGTAGGAATAATTAGACCAATTGCCCTAATGCTGAAGAAGGATCAAATATTTAAATGGACAAAAGAAGCTAGAGAAGCCTTTGAGAAAGTAAAGGATGCTATCTCTTTCACTCCTATTGTAGTCAATCTAGACTTATCAAAGGACTTCATAATGTATGTATTCAGTAGCAAGTCAAGCATCGCTATTGTCTTAACTCAAAAAGATGACAAGGGAAAGGGAGAAAATCTAATAGCATTTCACTCCTAGACCCTAAAGGAATATGAAACAAACTACAACTTTGTAGAGAGGTAGACATTTTCTATAGTAAAGGGACTGAAGAAGTTCCGACACTTAATTTCTTGCAATAAGGTGATTGTGTATGTTGCACATTCTAGTGTGCACAAATACATCATGGAAGGAGAAGTCACCAAGAAAAGAGCCAATTGGATCACCATGATCCTCAAGTATGACATTGAGGTTAAACCCATAAAGTCTGTTCAAGGAAGAAGACTGTGTGAATATTTGGCACACAATGAAGAAATAGCCACTAAGGAAGAGCAGTCAAAACTAGTCCTAATGAGCAAGTCAGAGTTTGAAGGTTGTTGGCTGAGAGATAAAATAAGATTTATTCATACAAGAAAAGATCTTTCAGGCCTTCCTTCTTAGAAGAGGAGATTCTATTGGCTGCAAAATAGAGGATTCACGCTCATTGAAGGGATCCTGTTCAAGAGAAATTTCAGTGATGTTCTATTGTGATATGTTACCATGGAGCAAGCAAAAAGGATCCTTAATACCTACCACAATAGTTTCGCGGGTGGGAATTTCTCTGCAAAGACAACCACTATAAAAACCATGTGTGCAGGGTACTTTTGGTTGACAATATTCAATGATTCCTAGTCCTTGGTGAAAACTTGCAAGGAATGTTAGTTCTTTGCTGGAAGAAGAAAGAATTCGGCAATGCCTCTCAATCCAATAGTGGTTGATGAGACATTCACACAATGGGGCTTAGACTTTATTAGAATGATCAACCCAACCTACAACATAGGATATAAATGGATCTTAAAGACCACAAAATACTTCACGAGATGGACCGAAGCCATGCCACTAAAGAATGCGATAGAGGCAGAGATAGTGAATTTTCTGGAGGGACTAGTGACAAGATTTGGCCTGCCCAAAACTATCATCTCTAACAATGCTAAATCTTTCCTGGGCTCCAAGGTAAGTCAATTCACACTTACAATATATTCCTTAAAACATCATCAAATTACTACCTGCAGGGGAACAACTTAGCCAAATCACCAAACAAGAATATGGTCTCACTCAAAAGAATTGGGTCAGAATATCAAAGGGAGTGGCACACAAAATTTTGAGCAGTGCTCTGGGAAGACCACATAACTCCAAAGCAAGTCCTCAAGACTTCACTGTATGAGCTAGTTTATGGAATGGATGCATTATTGCCTATCTATATGAAGATTCTGACGCTGCAATTGCTAAAATCTCTCGAGGTGGAGCAAAATGGTGCAATGGAGGTGTGGTTAGATGAGTTACTAGAAGCACAAGAAAAAAAGGGAAAAGTCCCTAACATCCATGACTAACCGCCAACAAGTGGTTAAAAGGTAGTTTGAAAAGAAAGTGTTTGACCAAGGTTTAAAATGCAAAGACTTAGTGCTAAAATATAACGAAAGGGGGGCCTCATGACATCGGGTTAGCACAAAAAGTTTGATAGCCTTTGGAAAGGACCATTCAGAATAATTCAATGCAAACAACACAATGAATATGAGTTAAAAACTATGGAAAAAGAAGCGTTGGGAATTCTAGTCAACAGAATTCACTTGAAATTATTCAATTAAGCTTGCTTACCATACCCATGTAAATATGTTTATATATTTTTCCCCTCTTTCCCTTTTGTTTTGTTGGCCGATCTTTTATATTTATTCTATGGTTCGAGGTAGAAAAGAACAAGTAACCCATTATTGCAGAGTGTAAGGGAAATGAACTCATAGCTAAGTAGTGTTGATGCTTGGATTTTGCACCCTATTGAATATAGAATTCAACAATCCAGTGTAACATGGGAATGACCCTAAAAGTATAAAACTTATACAGAATCAGACCTCTGGAAAAAGGTCAGCTTCCTATGCTGGCAGTATCACCTATACTACTGATTTTGTAAAGTAAAGGGAGAAGGTTACTAAAGCTAAACATAAATGGTAGGAACTAATCCCTATGGTGATACACCGAACTGACATAAATCATGAAATAAAAAAGATGAACATACACTAGAAAAATAATGATAGTTATTTCATTTACTCAACTTAGACTTTGTGAACTTATGCATCATTCTTGAAAAGGCTTAATTTGCATATATATATTTTAAGAAGGAAAGATGAATTTCACAACTTTAAAGTTCAAATGCAGACTTAGAAAAGCACAATTCAAAATTGGCATAATCTGAAATACAAAAATGAAAGTAGTATGAATACTAACACTGGTTTCCAAGGTAATCTCTGCATTTAATATTCTAGATTCCAAATGAGTTACAAAACATACATCAATTGAGAAAGGATTTGAGAAAAATCACTAACTCTCTAGAATGCATAATCTGAACTCCTTTAAAAAAAGGAAAAAAATGCCATATATACAAAAAAGTGTCGGCCCCTACCCTAGGGTTTACAAAAATGAATCAGTTGCTGAACACATCGACCTTCAGATCTTTTTTGGAATACAATTAATTTTGCATTCAATGTGTATCCCTGTTGTCCATGTTGGTGAAGGATCGCTCCAAGAATGGCCTTCAAATCTTTTGCAACAATTGCATTAACTTCTGGTCTCCGTGTCCACCCTCGAACCTCGTTGCAGGGCTACCTTGAATGTTCCTGAGCATTATCATAAATGTTAATCGACCTTTGCCAGTAGAGATTCCAACTGTCATTGAGACTCGTGGCCTTTTCTTCCTTTTGGCTTTCTTGTGCTCAAGATCCTTCTACAAGTTGACCATCTTCAAGAAGTAGCATCTGACCTCCCCTGTTAGATCCGACCACCATTGCTTCATCGAGCCGACCATTTTCGTGCACATTCTGTTGAAGAAAATCATCGAATGGCCACCTCCAAAAAAGTTGACATAATCGCCAACACATAAATAAGGGGCCCACTGTGTCATATGCTGCAAAGGAAAACCATGTGGTGGTTGCCCGTGATATCACAATCCTTCTATTCACCATCGTGGGAGGGTGGGAGACCGTCAATCTTGAACATAAATGATTTCATTCGTTCGAAAAAACTTCTAGCCCTGCCATTAACTATCAAGTAGCTCATCCACCAAGATTAAAATATCTCCGTCGATTTTCAGCACATGCATCTCGCAAACGCTTTAGTAACCCAGCCTTTTACTTCTTCGCCTTCATTAGGTGGGACACGTGGTAGTCACCCATGATATCGCGATCCAAAAATTCCTGATCGCGAGATAGCGGGCAAGGGCCAAGATCAAATGACAGTTGATCAAAAGTCAAGTGAACATCATCCCCCAGAGAGGGCACGTGGCGCCCGCCCGTGATATTGCGATTCTACAATTCTTGATCGTGGGATAGCGGGCGCCGTTGATCTTCAAAGGAAAATGATCGACAGCAGCACAAAAACTATACTCCTTTGATGCAAATGTCCCTCCATCTAGCCTTCATGAACACTTGAAAACATAGCCTCCCCGCCTGATCAAGCCTGCAAGTGAAAATCAGGTAACATTTATGGCGACCTTAGCTGGATGTTTGCTTGCTAAACATGAAAACCAGTAGCCTAAACTTTCCCATTGGGCATGGAATCACTTGATAACTCAGAGGTTGGCTTAAAAATTTAGCTTTGTACATGCCTCAAACGCATTTGCAACCCATGAATCAGATCAAGACACTAAATTTTTTATTGAAACTGAAGAAACTGAAAAGAAACTACCAAACTGTGCTGGAACAACACTTAGGAAATGAAACAACAACTAAACTAAAGTGCAACAACACTTATTGAAAGCATAACCTAACCTAATATGTACAATGAAAATCATACCTCAAAATAACGTTTGAGGTGAATCCCATTAACTGGGATTGGTAGGATTTCTCCATCCATATCTAAGAGCTGGAATGCGTTATGCTCCTTGCATTCAATAATAACAAATGGACCTGCCTAGAAATGATCAAATTTTGTGTGCTTGCCTTGTAAACATTCTTTAGCACATCCTACTTGAGAACAATATCACCTTCTTTAAAATTTTTGGTTGTAGCTTTCTTATCAAATGTTCTCTTTGTTCAGAGTTGATGATACTCCAAATTTTTCATTGCCTTATCTCTTGATTCTTCAAGCTCCATGAGCTCTGCATATCTTACGGACATTGGGTCATATTCTTCAAACATCTCTAACTAATGTATAATGTCAAGAGAAGGAAGCTCTATAGATAGGGGTAATCTGGCCTCTTTACCATAAAAAAGTAGATATGGTGAATTACCAACTGATCTCTTAGGGGTTATTCTATCTGTCCAAAGTCTGTACTTCAAATTTATGTGTCAGGCCCTTTGATTATCCTCCATGGTTCTTTTAATAATCTTGATGAGATTCTTATTTGTACTTTTAGCTAAACCATTACCCTGAGGGTAATAATTTGAGGATGTATTCAAATGAATGCCATGTTTAACAGCCCAATCAATTACTCTTAAGCTGACAAATGCAAGAGCATTATCTGAAATGATGGAGTTAGGAACTCCAAATTTGGTAATTATATTTTCATAAAAACTCAAAACTAAAAATTCATTTGCTTCTTTCAAAGCCGCTGCCTCTGTCCACCGTGTGAAATAGTCTATAGTAGTAAGCACCCACTTGTGACCAGCATTGGATGGTGGATAAATTGGTCCAATAAAGTCAATGCCCCATCTCATGAAGAGTTTCTCTACTTGAATTGGATGTAGAGGCATAGCAAGTAACTTTTCCTTTCCTGCAAAAAGGGCACACTTCACACATTTCTTTGACCATGCATATGCATCTTTAAATAAGTTGGGCCAATAATAACTAGCTCTCATAATTTTCCAAGTAGTTGTCCTTGGAGCAAAGTGACCTCCTGAAACTCCATCATGAAACTCATGAAGTACCTTTTCAATTTGATCACTATGAATACATCTTAATAGAACACCATTCAGATCTTTTTTTAAAAGAACATTATTTACCAGCACATATGGTATGGACTGCAATATGAGGTATCTTCATTTAGCTCTGTCTAAACCTGGTGGACACTCACTAGTTTCTAAAAAATGGGTCATATCTTGAACCCAATTTGTTGTTATCATAGGCACACCATCTTGAGCATTCTGAGACTCATTTGTATTAGCAAAAAGAACCTCTTTTCTAATTCATTTTCACTACTTGACCCTATAGCAAGCTATTCGCAAAGACCTTTACCTCTAACCAGTTTGGTAATCTTGATATCCACATCATATTCCATAACCTTAGTGATCCACCCTGCTCTTTTCTCATTTAGATCTTTGCTCAACAAAAATTCCTTGACACTTGGGTGTGCAACCATAACATGGATTTTATTGTTAAAGATTAAAGGCTTTAATTTTTTTAAGCTTCTTATAATAGTGAGAACATGCTTCTCTACAAAGGAATATTTATGTTCATAATGAACCAAACCTTGACTGAAAAAGGCTATTGGTTGCTCTAAATTTTCTTCATTTTTTGCACCAACATTGCATAAATATTACTTGTGCTACCATAAGCATACAAAATAAAATCTTTAGAAAATTTGGGATTTACCAGCATAGGAGCTGTTGCTAAGGCCTCCTTAATTGTCTCAAAACTGTTCTTGGCATATTTTGTCGAATTGAAAAATGCATTCTTCTTTAACATAGTTGTCAAAGGTTGTAACAGGCTTGTGACATCAGGTATGAACCTTCTCAAAAAGTTGATTCAGCCTAAAAAACTCTACAGACCCTTCTTGTGATTGGGTAATGGCAGTTCAATTATGGCTTTGACTCTCTCAGGGTCAATAGTAATTCCTTGCTTTGACACTATGTGTCCTAATAATTTACCTTCATGAACAACAAAAATACTTTTTTTTGGATTGAGAGAAATACCAAACTCTCTGCATTTTTCAAAAACTTGCTTAAGGTGTAACAAATGTTCATCAGCATTCTTAGAATAAATTGTAATGCCATCTAAATAAATAAGCACAATCTTATTAATCAAACTTTGAAATGCCATATCCATGGCCCTTTGGAATGTGGCACCAGTGTTAGATAAACCAAAAGACATCCTTTTGTATTCCATGGTGCCCCACTTAGTTGTAAAAGTAGTTTTAAACTGATCCTCTTCTTTAACCAACACCTGGTTATAGCCCGAAAAACCATCTAATAAAAAAAATCTTTTAGAACCAACAACTAATTGCAGGATTTTCTCCATGGAGGGTAGTGGATAGTGATCTTTCAAAGATGCTTGGTTAAGATCCCTAAAGTCTACATAGAGTCTTATTTCACCATTTTTCTTCCTAACTGGCACAAGGTTAGAAACCCATGAAGTGTGTTTAATAGGAAAAATAATACCCCCTCAACTAGTTTGGTCAACTCTTTAATCATTAAGGGCTCAAGCTTGGGGTTCAAAGGCCTTTATTTCTGCCTTACTGGCCTAGCATTAGGTTCTAACTCAATTGTATGTTGTGCAATATGAGGTTCAAACCCTCTTAAATCAAAATATTGCCAAGTAAAAACATCATGATACTCTTGGCATAAAACAATGAAAGCTCTCCTATCTTCAATTGAACAGATTTTACCCAATTTGAGAAGCTTACCTTTAAATATTTCCACTTCTTCATAATGATCTTCTTTCACTTGAATGTCGACTTTATTCTTCTTAAGCTGATCATTAGAATTGAATATGGATTCCAAGGTAACCAACCCTTTAGGAAGCTTATTTGTCTTCAACTATATCACTTGATCATCATACTGTTGTTTGATCTTTTCCTAGTTCACCACAAAAAATTGATCTTCTTGGAGCAGAAAGGTTAATATCTGCTCACCACTTTCAAATACCTACCAGTTAATGTTTTTATCAGGAATTGATGGCCTGACCACAACCTTCACATACTATTGTACTTTCTCTTTTCTAATGTCACTTGGAATATCAAACTGTGCTCCAATGGCTGCAAGTCTATCAACATGTTTGTTCTGGTTCCTTGGAATAGATACTAAGTTAAAGGCATCAAATTCCTCAATCATACTCCACACTCTGTTTCTATAAGACTTTAGTGCGTCATTTTTAGCAACATTCAAGCCTCTAACCTGGTTAACTATCAATTCACTGTCTCCATAGACCTTCAAACAGTCAATTCCTATTTTCCTTGCCCACTCAAGGCCTTGAATGAGTCCTTCATACTCAACACCGTTGTTAGAACATGCAAAAGCAAAACAAAAAGCTAAAAAGTACTTAACACCCTATGGAGAAACTAACATTGCACCTCCACCTGCTCCATTCTTGCTTTTGGAACCATCAAAAAACATTTCCCAAAGTCCACCTTACTGTTGCAATAACTGATTTGTACTTTTTTTGAGGTTTAGAACCTCTGCATCAGGTTCAAGCATCACATAATTACCCATACCAGCATCTTGAATAAGGTCTTTAGGACTGTCCAACACATTTTCAGTTGCCCATTCATGTAACAACAAATCAAGAACAACTTTTGCTTGAAGTCTTTGAGTGGCATCCAACTCGTTGTCAGTAAAAATGACACAATTTGTGTCTGCAGCAGTAGGAACAACATTGATAGAACTTGGGTTATATGGCTCAATGTGATCTTTAGCCAACTTTTCAAATTGAATAGTAACTTTAGTTATGTATCTTTTTCTAAATAGCATATGTGACCAATCAGCTGACACATAACCACCTATCTTAGCTGTAAAGTCTCTTGAGAGGCACAAGGAAAAGAAAGGTGGGAGATCTATGACACATATGTCCCGAGGAACTGAAAAATTCAGACAAGCATGATGGGCAAGGCTCAAGCCTTTAATAACACCCAATGTATTAACATAAGTACCATCTAATTGAATGACCCATTTCTCTAAAGGCTGATACTTTAGTCCAAGCTTGTCAGCGATTTGCTTTGGCATTACAGAGCTAGTAGCTCCACTATCTACCATGCAGTTATGAACTAAATTATCACCTATGATTACAAACACGTTAAATGGAAGAGGTTTAACTTCTTTTCCGGCCTCTTTGTTGGGTTGTTTATAATTTTCTTGAGGATTATTTGTCAAGACAGTTCTAACTTGACCTATTGGAGACTTAGATTCATCAAACACTTTTAATTTTGACAAGGCTGACTTTAACATATCTTTTTGACCTAGAATAACTAATGAATCCCACATAGACATTGTTACATTCATCTTATTCATACTATCAATAATATTATAGGGTGCAGTTGGGTTTAATTTATGATGTACCTTTATGCTAGCATGATCAGCTTACAAGTGTGGCTACTCCTTGACTGGGAATTGTTGATTTCTTTGCAAAACGTGAATCCCTTGAGATGTAGATGGTTCTGCAACTATTGCTTTTCCTTTATCAGCTGCTTGATCAAGCTCGAAGACTCTTTTCTTTTCCCTTGTGTTAGCTACAACTGGAGAATTATCTACATTCAATCCACATAATTCTTCACCTTGCTAGTTAAGTAGGGTAGCTTCATTGGTAAGCTAATCTTGATGTTGTAGAGCTTCATTATTGAATTCATTCTGCTGTAAACTTGAGGCATTTTTGTACCATAAGTTCGTGATTAATGAGTCCATTTGAGCAAGTGGCTTGATTATGAGGCTGGTTACAAGGGTAGCACCACTCGTAATTTGCTGATAAGTTATTTTGAATAGGGACAAGATCCTTAACTGTACTAACAGGTGCCAAAGCATAAGCCTGAAAAGGTCTAGTATTTACACTCTATCTTGGGCCCTGGTAGTTGCCTTGATAAGCCTATCTATTACCTTGATATTGTTGTTGCTGACTTGAATTCTGTTGTTTATAAGGCCTGTTATATGATTGTTGCTTTTCCAAGTGCACAAGCTTATTACCAAAAGTTTGTAATAAACTTTTGATATCCTCTAACTCATTTGAAGAACTTGAGACAACAATTTCTTGTGTTACAACAGCTGGAACAACAGCTGATGCTGCTAGAACAGGTGGAAAAAGTGTAAAAGGTGGTATATGCAGAGGGATATTTGAATGAATATTTGGAAATATAGGCATTGGTGGCCTAGGAGCAAGTTTACTAGCTTGTATTAGGCTTTTTTCAGCTCTGATTACTATTACAAATGCATCTGGTAAAGAAACACCCCCCATTGATTGTATCATAACGACTATATTGCTATTAAGAGCCTTCAAAAAGTACAAAAATGCATATTCTGGAGGTGGTCTCACTATTGTAGGGATTTTATCCCAGGTTCTTTGAAATATGAAATTGAAATCATTCATTTTCTCTTAAGGAGCCCTCTTAATCGTAGTTAATTGCTTGAATAAAGACAAATTATCAGACCTATCCTCAAACTGCCTGTGTAATTTGTCACCCAATTCATCCCAGGTGGCAATTGAACCTACTCTAAGACTTCTAAACCACTGTAATGCTCTTCCTTTGAATGATGCTACAAGTAGTCTTACAACTACATCTTCTTGTGTGATATGGTGCACACCACATAAGGAAGCAACATCTCGTATATGTTCAATCAGGGTAGTCTGATCTTCCCCAGTGAAAATTGGAAAGCTTTTCAAAGCTGCCATTGGAATGTCATTGTGCTATGCAAAATTTAATGGACTACCTCCATTAAATGACACAAAAGGCCAATTTCTGGGAGCAACCATTAAAGGTGGCTGAGGTGGGTTCACTTGCACTCTAGGTGAAACAAAAAATAGGATAGGAATATGAGATCTTCCAGATGGAGGAGTAGATTTAGTTCTTCTAGAATATATAAATGTTGTCCCTGTCCTTTCTGTTACCCTGCCTCTTCTCCTTGGTGGGGAAAGCTATAAATATTCAAAAGGAACTAAGCTGCTCCTTGTTCGAACTCTTTTCATAAGCTGTAAAAGCATTGATTCTGAAGTTCTTTCTCCTTATGGAGTCGCTGAGTATGCAAAAAAAATAACTTCTATAAAGTCTGAAACTTGCTGGTTGCATACCAAACCAACGTCCCACTGGGCATGCCAAAACTGTTGACGCTTGGATTTTTCATCTTGTTGAATATAGAATTCAACAATCTAGTGTAACATGGGAATGACCCTAAAAGTATAAAACTTATACAGAATCAGACCTCCGGAAAAAGGCCGGCTTCCTATGCTGGCAGTATCACCTATACTACTAATTTTGTAAAGTAAAGGGAGAAGGTTACTAAAGCTAAACAGAAATGGTAGGAACTAATCCCTATGGTGATACACCGAATTGACATAAATCATGAAATAAAACAAGATGAACATACACTGGAAAACTAATGATAGTTATTTCATTTACTCAACTTAGACTTTGTGAACTTATGCATCATTCTTGAAAAGGATTAATCTGCATATATATATTTTAAGAAGGAAAGATGAATTTCACAACTTTAAAGTTCAAATGCAGACTTAGAAAAGCACAGTTCAAAACTGGCATAATCTAAAAGACAAAAATGAAAGTAGTATGAATACTAACACTAGTTTCTAAGGTAATCTATGTATTTCATATTCCAAATTCCAAATGAGTTACAAAGCATACATCAGTTGAGAAAGGATTTGAGAAAAATCACTAACTCTCTAGAATGCATAATCCGAACTCCTTTACAAAAAGGCAAAAAATGCCATATATACAAAAAAGTGTTGGGCCCTGCCCTAGGGTTTACAAAAATGAATCAGTTGTCGAACACATCGACCTTCAAATCTTTTTTGGAATATAGTTAATGTTGCATTCAATGTGTATCCCCGTTGTCCATGTCGATGAAGGATCACTCCAGGAATGGTCTTCAGATCTTTTGCAACAATTGCATTAACTTCTGGCCTCCGTGTCCACCCTCGAACCTCGTTGTAGGGCTACCTTGAATGTTCCTGAGCATTATCATAAATTTCAATCAACCTTTGCCAGTAGAGATTCTAGCTGTCATTGAGACTCGTAGCCTTTTCTTCCTTTTGGCTTTCTTGTGCTCAAGATCCTTTTGCAAGTTGACCATCTTCGAGAAGTAGCATCCAACCTCCCCTATTAGATCCGACCACCATTGCTTGACCGAGCCGACCATTGCCATGCACATTCTGTTGAAGAAAATCATCGAATGACCACCTCCAAACAAGCTAACATAATTGCCAACACAGTAATAAGGGGCCCACCATGTCATATGCCACAAAGGAAAACCACGTGGTGGTTGCTCGCAATATCACAATCCTTCTATTCACCATCGCGGGATGGCGAGCAACCATTGATCTTGAACATAAATGATCTCATTTGTTTGAAAAAACTACTAGCCTTTCCATTAACTATCGAGCAGCTCCTCTACCAAGATTAAAACATCTCCGTCGATTTTTAGCACGTGCATCCCGCAAGCGCTTTAGTAACCCGTCCTTTTACTTCTTGACCTTCATCAGGTGGGACACGTGGCAGTCATTCATGATATCATGATCCCAAAATTCATGATCATGGGATAGCAGGCAATGGCCAAGATGAAATCATAGTTGATCAAAAGTTAAGTGAACATCATCCCCTAGAGAGGGCACGTGGCACCTGCCTGTGATATCGCGATCCTACAATTCCTCATCGCGGGATAATGGGTGCCATTGATCTTCAAAGGCAAATGATTGACGACAGTGTGAACACCATACTCCTTTGATGCAAGTGTCCCTCCATTTGGCCTTCATGAACACTTGAAAACATAGTCTCCCCGCCTAATTAAGCCTGTAGGTGAAAATCGGGTAACAAGTAGAACATAAAAATTAAAACACCCACATGCAAAACTGAATTGAAATATACATCCTGAAAAGAAAAGATGACCCAGTTGCAGAATCCAATAGAAGACAACGAGATGATTATATAAAGATATAATTTCATTATATATGCTTCAATATTTACATTTTCAAAATGGCTCATAGGCTATGCTTCCAAAAGTATATAAGTCTATTCCACTTCTTTTATATATTTTACAAAAAGTCTTTTTCAGGGATGTATACAAAAAATAGACTAATCACTATGAAATTTTTAGAAAGCAAAAAGAAAAAATGCAAGCCTTCAGTTCACAACATGAGCAACAACAACATACACATCAATGGCAATGTCTACAATATCCTCATCCACAGGGCATTATCAACAGCAACAACATCATCCAATGGAACAAAAGTAGGTAAAGGGAACACCAGGTTCTTGAAATCCATGTACCGGTCAATGTTGTAGAACTGCACCACATTGTAGATACATAACAAGAAGTGGAAAGCTCGAGTGACCCTCTAGCAGTGCTCATCTTGCAAATGGAGGCAGAAGCCACTTTGAAATGGCAGCCATGGTACGACCGCATCCTCTTCTATGAACCTTCAAAGGTTGTTCGTAGTTGAAATTTCCCCACCATGTGTAGCGTTTGCAACGACGTCCCCAAGGCCATTTAGGTACTTCTTGGGAAAAAATTCCTTCACCAAACGCAAGATCAAAGGCTTGGGAATTCCTATATCTAGCATGGAGGCAACAAAGTGTGATAACATATTAGTGTTAATTCTATATCTGTCCTCATACTCAAGGTAGTCCCATCCCAAGATCCATTTTATGGCTATGATGGACAATGAGTGCTTGTTCTTCGTCATCCTTTTTAAGTGCTTGGTAGAAATCTCACCTAAGAAGGAAATTTGAGACTTATGTGACACTATTCTAATTGGGGTGGTCATTTTGTCAGACTCTCTACGAATACCTTAAAATTATCCCTGCAAAGCACCTAAGTCTAGCCTATGAGTATGCAACTGCAAATACTAAACTGCTAAACCAATTACCTAATACCAATTCTGCTCAAATCGCTAAGTGTGATTTCACTACTGCTTAGATGCCTATTTATAGGACAAGTGAGGAAAGGCATGGTAATTTGCTTTCCATAAACGTGATTTTAATCAAGTACCAACTTGAAAGTTGTGCCCAGGCCTGCTCAAATTTTCCACCCAGTTGCGTCTGTTGAGTACGATTTGTTGCTTGCAAAACTAATAAGGGCTAATTAATTATCCTAAGCTAGAGGCAGCAATTGGCGGTGTTATACATGACCAAGGACTGAAGTGTCATTCTCTAGGTATTTTTCTTATTCCAAGGCAGAGCTCGTATCTTATCAAATGTTGAGCGCATCTTTGGCCTAATCATTCCTTTTAGGATATTAATTGCCAACACATACGAATTCTTAGGTTGCTTGCAAAGCGTTGGCTCAAGTTCCAAGAAAATCATGTTGTACATACAATTGCTAATTATATTTATGAATTCTTGTCAAATCAAAATGGCAAGTAATTCATCTCACACAAGCCAAGGGTTGGCGGTACATGCTGCATTAAATGTAAAAAAGGTGACTCTTGTCTACCACCTTGAGAGAAAATAGCTAATTATTGCATGCAAAATTTTTAGGCACTCAAAAGGTCTTTTCAAATATGCCGCCTAGAGCAAAAACAATTCCTAGCGCATAGCCAGAGCTAAAGTAAAGTTGCAGAAAAATTCAAGCTAAAGCAAAAAGCTTCCCGCAAATTAACAATGGTAGAAAGTTCAAACCAAGAAGTTAGGCAAGTAACGACACAAAGCTTAGCTAAAGCTCTACGTGGAGCACTAGTTGTTAATGTCTTTGAGAATATTTCTTATGCTACACCGAGTATTCCTGACAAGCCAAAATGGGAAAACACAAGGTAGTTGGACAAGCCCAAAAACTACATAGACCAGAGCTTAGTTCAGGAAGATTGGGATAATGTTCATGATGCCTTTCTCGCAAAGAACCCTAAAGGATTGAGGGGAAGCAGCCTGTGAAAGAATGAAGGTGTCCAAAAGGGCGTTGTCGACTGTAGAAAAAGTATGGTTCAACGGGTTTCCTCAATATATGTTCCCATTTGTGTAGCCCAAAATTGGTTGATGCATCCATTAAGCATTTCAATCCAAGTACTAGCACTATTGAGGGTAGGACTCTATTAGTTAACATCAACCTGACTGCCATCTGGAATATCTTGTGCATTCTAGACCCTATGCAAAGAGGAATGGAAGTGGAGACATTTACTCCTAGATAGGGAGATCATATATGGAGCACCAGGGATAAGGCTCTAGAATTTTATAATGAAGAAACCCAAAGGATTGAAGTAGAACAAGGGAAGCCACCAAAAATTCTTGCACAACACGACACTTTCAAGGAAGACCTGTGAGATTCCTTTTCAATGATGAAATTTGTTTTCGGTTTAGACACTGACCAAGACCTATGCAGTCTTTTCAATTGGGCCCGACTTTCTAGTTCTGCAGGAAAAAATCTTACTTTTGGTATGATTTTGCAGAATTCCTCTCAATTAAGATGATAGAGAAAATTAACAAGTACCAAGTTGAAAGAAAGTTTAGATTTGTTTCCTATCTTGCCCATATGTTTTTGTATCAAAACCCTGATTTCTTTGATAAGTGGGTAAAGTTGTCTATCTTTGACAAAAAGAAGAGGAAAAGCCAGTTTCTTTCTAGATCCCTCTCCTCTCTTCTACCTTTGATTATTACGCCTTTTCAGATTATTTCTTGATTCTGATTTTGCAAGATTTGCAAGGGGAGGAGTGAATTAATTGACTCACCTTGACTCAAACAAAGTTTATGCAAAATTTCACCCCCAAATGTGACTGGTTTTCAGAGCGAATTTTACATTCATCTGGATGTGAGGCTTCATTGGGGAACCATTCCACCTTCCAACATGTGTGACCAATCAAGTGCTGGTCCTTGAATTGTTTCGATAGGCATGCATTATTGATATTACCTTCTGCAATAGAAAAAGTGTTAAGAGGAAGGGATTCTTCACCTGTCCATAAAGTTTCAAAATAATGGCCATAAAAAAGAAGTAGACACACCCACTGTTGTAGGATAAACTAGCTCATTTAGGATTGGTAATGATTTGCGACATGTGGGATTACAATCCTTTCAATGATTTAGCGTATGAGCACCTTAAAGTAACTCACAACCCTCAACCTTATTGGGAGTGGATGCACAACTTGCTAGAGGATGAAGATGAATTATTGGTTGACTTGATTCACATCCCCATAGAAGACAATAGGCCACCATGGCATATGTTCTATTTCCTTGTGGTAGATTATGATGAGAACCTCAAAATGGGAAGAACTTTGTACAATAAGCTGAGAAATGAAGAGGAATGGACTAATGAAAGGATTAGAGCCTTTTGGATATATCGCCAGGAAACAAAATGGCTTGATGATCCTTATGAAAGCGTAAAGGAGGATAAACAGTTTGACGAGCTTTGGGATGATGAGCACCCTACTTATGACTCAAGCATTAGTGAAGGCGACGACCCCAATGAAGGAGACAAGCAGGCGGAAGAGGAAGCTGAGACATCGACATCCTTTGGTAAGCAAAGGAGGAAGTCTACAGGGCAGTCTACCTATGTTGCTTCAAATGTGTGACTGAATATGTCACGAGCCTCGCAGACACTAACCTGGGCTTCGAAAACAACAAGAGTGCCTCAACATCAACAACTAGAGACCATAGAAGTGGGAGACACCCCGCTTGCTAAGCGACAACGCATGGAAGCTTTTCCGGGAGAAGGATCACAAGGAACCACTACAAGCCAAGTGCTTGCAGTGAGCTAGGAGCTCGAAGCAAGTAAGGAGCCAACAACAAGCGAACCACCGCAATCATCTAGTCAACAGGTAATTTTTGCTTCATCTTTTCTTACTTCCTAATCTTTGGTATCCTCTTCCATTTCCGCAACGCCCCTTACAACGAGTGTCAGCCCTACTTTCTCTTCCCCTACCACAATGTTTGTAGGAGGTTTCTCCCAATTCACCCAAATTGGGCCATCTATCTTGACACCTCTATGAACCTTAACACCAACCACCACTACTCAATGTATTCTTGCCTCTCTTTTTGAAATCTCAAATGCCATTGACACCTTTATTGCCTCTACTACCTTGGGTCTGACCCAAACAAACAGACTCAATTATGACTAACCCATCTTCACAACAACTGATGAGCCCTTCATCCAGATCACAAATTGAACTATGGTAGGTTCCCCTTTTCTCCCTAAAAACTGTCAATCTCCCACCAAAGAAAATACAAGGGCCTTCTACACTTGTAGTCCCTTTTGCCTTGCCTTCCAGTACATCTATTGCTGGTAGACTAGTTTAGTCACCATCCAAATTCAGATCCTAGGGAGAAGCCACAAAGCAAATGCGAGCCCTCAGGATCCAAAAGCAAAAATTGAAGGATGATAAAAAGGAGGCAGAGTCTAAGGTGTATACAGTTTACGATGAAGCGTAACAAACATTGAATTTTTTGACCATGTACCCGAATGTTGTCAAACCACAAGGCGAGATGTTGCCGAGCGATTACCACATATATGCCATGGGCTTAATCTGACCACAACCTGACCATAGGATAAGGTATAACTCATGGAGGAAATGCAGTAGGTGATGACGATCAACTTCCTAAAGTCTAGTTGTCAATAGAAGAAAAAGGAGGAGCAACTAAAGCTTGTGAAGGAAAGGGCCAAATTTTTGGAAATGAAAGAGAAATCATTAGAAGTAGAGGTTGCACGCTTGTTTGAGAAAGTGCGAGAAAAAGAGTTGGAGTGGAACAAACTCCAAGAGAAACTCAATAAGTCCCAGTCCGTTGACCCCACACTGCTCAACGAGCTACGAGCGAGGAACCATAAATATTAGAGCCAATTGACCTCGATAGAGCAAAATATACAACAAAAGGATAAAGAGTTAGCAACTCAATATGCTCTATATGAGTAGGAATTATAAGAGAATCATATGGAATTTTTGGGCCAAAAGGCCCAATTAGAAAGGGAGCTTCAAGAGACAAAGTTCTCTTGACACAGAATTGGTGAACCACTCCTGAGCCAAGGAGAATTGGTATAAAGAGATAAGTAGCTTCGAGGAGCAACTAACATCCACAAAAATGAGGAGTGCATAATTAATAGAGGTTATTAACTCAAAGGATGTGGAGATCGCCTCTCTAAAGAGCTCTCTCCAAGCCTCCTTCGCATAGCTAGATCTCATCCCATTGGCTCGACAACTATATATTTCTTATTGGGAAAAGGTTAAAACCTTCTACCTAACACTACAACCAATGCTCTGGTTCATTTCGAAGAAAACAAAATTAAGCCAGGAGGTTCACAAAAAAATTGAGCAATTCTCATAGTTCATCTCAGAGAAGATTCTGGAAGCAAAGAGTTTGTTGAGCAAGCTATATTCAGTCTCTGATGAAGATTTGGCCCAAGCAGGGATTGAAGATCAAGATATTGCTGCCCAAACGACAAACAAGTTCATCCATTGCCACTTAGCCTTCTAGCGAACTATAGTGGTCGCAACTACTTTGAACTAGACAATGGACGACATGCAAGAAAATTTCTCCCAGCTGAGCGAGATGGGTTTGTTGTCTTCATTTCTTGAAGATGGGTTGATCGCCATGGTAGAGCAGATTGCACAAAGAATTGAAGAGGAGCAAGACCCAAACACTTTCCAGAGTTTCATCCATCCTCCTACTATAACAAACATTGAAAATGTTATTCATCCTCTTGCACAACTACTTTTCCATTGCTAGGCAAGGGCCAGTTTACCTGAGACACTGCCTTATAAAGAAATGCTCGACTTGGGAAAAGCACAAGAGAATTTGTGCAATATAGTGAGACCATTCGAGGATGACTAGCCGCCTTTGTAGGCGTCCCTTTCTAGGCTCTAATTGCATCACCAATGGATGACACTCTGGTATGCAAACCAAAGAAAATTTTGGGTTCCTTGTTCCTCTAAGCGAAATGCCCCTGATAGTCGCCAGAAGCTATGAATACGAAATTCACCATGCTCCCTTTGAGTTTTGGTTTTTGGCTAAGTACCGGCCCATGCCTTCAAATAAATTCATCAGCCCCCCTTTTGATTGTCACCACGGCCTCTGCCATGTGTCCACTCATTGCTCCTCGAAGGATTTTTCTCGTTGCTCTTCTATCGAACCTCGATATGCTCCCACGTGTCTTCACCATAGGTTATTTCAATTGCTTCCTTTCACTTCCTTATTGGTCCCCGCTCACGTGCCATGTAGCTCCCATTTGTAAAAAGGTTTGGCGAGCCCCACAGGCATCAACTATATCAAACATTATTGCTACGTGTCATCTTAGCACAAGCTTTCAATAGAGGAAGGGTAAATTGACTGTGGGCAGTGATATGTTGCCACATGTCCCTTTAGTGCAAGCTTCTTCAACGAATGAATGAAGCGAACAAAGGGCTGCGATATATTGCCACGTGTTCTAACTGCCTATCCAAGGAGGTGACACTTGTCTACATAGGATTTTGTTGGGACCACTACCATCATTTGTAGAGGATGCACTTGAATGGAGGGTGACCAAGTGCTGTGTCTTGAATCCTTTTTGTTACAACAACCGAGGGAAATCATTGCCTCAACATCATTACTCAGGATTCTGAATCTTTTCAATTGTTGCTCGCCAAGCAGTGGAAGACTCACTATAAATATTGCTCTTTGCTTTTAAAGATGAGTTTAAGAAGTTAGAGGTTCCGAGTTTGAAGATTACTTGCTTTTCAAGCTTCACTAGTTTTAGAATTACAAGATTTTTTAGAGAGACCATGCCTTTTATTGTTTAGATTATTGCAAGAACTCACAATCTGTGTCATTATTCGGCTTCTCTATTTCTTATGCTATTGATAAACTTTATATTGTGTCATTATTGTTTGAATGGTTTATTTGTCGTACTTCTATAATTTGAATGCACGTTTGCTGGTTTAGATCGTGTCTTTTCACTCTTCTTTTCAGTAAATAGGTATGATTATTATTTTATGTCATTGAATGAGCTGTTCATGTTGCAATCCTTAATTTTTGTTATTCTAAGACATGGTAAATTGCTAAGTGGGCCCTTAGATCATATTTAAAAGATAGGTTTATCGTGCATTTTATCTACATTCTGGTGCATCGCCTTAATTATATTTTTTATTTTTATATCTGCTTTTGTTTCCCATTCCTAAACCCCAATTACAGAAGAAGCCGACTTTTAAAAAATCTAGAGGTCACTTAGTTTAGCGCAATAAGTCCCTCATAAACTGAGTTTTCAACAAAGGGCTGTTACCTTGCCAATTTTTGGCATCAACATTTACTTTTCCTCTCTTTACTAGCAACACATTCGAGGCCACCTCAATAGAACTCTTCTTACCTTTTTTCTCCTTGGAGTAACCACCATCACACTAGGAGAGACCAAGACCGAGCATGTAGTAACATAAATGAAGAAAATGAGAAACAAGGTCAACAAATACCTCATTCCATTCCATCACCACCTTCTATCAACATCCATCATAATGATCATTAAAATACAACTTTTGCTAGGCCACCCTATCCCATCAAAACATCATCCACACAAATTACCTTTTTCATCCATTATAAGATTACTTAACTATATAATATTATTATACAATTATAATATAACATAAATACAATGTAATTATATTAGTATTAACTATTATAATCAATAATTTGTCTAAGTATTAATATAATAAATTATTAAAAATTATTATAATACTTATTAATATACCATATATGTTATTAATAGGATATCACATTTGAAAATTTGGGTGGATAGTGGGTACCTGTCCATTTTGCAAACGTGGGGGGTTATTAACTTATTTTCGCCAATACCTAAGAGATTCATCGTAACCGGCTTGATACATCCAAGTGGGCCTTAGAAAAAAAAATTGTTGTGCAAGAGCATGTTAGTAAACCATATTCATTAATTTATTTGAATATTAAAAATCCGTTCTGATTTTCAATTAATAAATAAAGATGGTCAATTGTGCAGTCTGATGGCAAAATCATTAAAGATATCAATTGTGCAGACTGATGGCTGGATATAGCTACCTGCTGCTTGCTGTCCTTTCCTCTGTAATAACAAGGTCCTGGAAGAAGTAAAACATAACATGGGTAGCTTGGACTGTGAAAGATCTGTTACAGGATATGCAGCCAGAGACTCTTCTGGTCATTTATCTCCATACAACTATACTCTTAGGTGGGTTGGCTATGCCCTTTTCTTATTTAAGTTTTTTGAACTTTAAGCTATTTTAGATTGGTGCATTACTACTGTGCTATGTTTTTATGGCAGGACTCCAGGTCCCCAGGACGTGGTGCTCAGTGTCATTTACTGTGGTATATGTCACACTGACTTGCATCAGATCAGAAATGAAAAGGGAATGTCTAATTACCCCATGGTCCCCGGGTGAGTCTATATATATGTTAGTGATTGCTATTTTGGGGGTGGTTCTCTCTTGTTTTCAACTAGGTTCATGGTTTTTCACTGGAAAAAATTTCTTCTAACAGGCAGGAAGTTGTAGGGGTTGTGACTGAAATTGGCAAAGAAGTAGAGAAATTCAAGATAGGAGATCATGTGGGTGTTGGTTGCATTGTTGGGTCATGCAAAAGCTGCAAAGCCTGTAGTGGAAAAATGGAGCAATATTGCAGTAAGAGGATTTGGACTTACAATGGTGTCTACACTGATGGCAAGCCGACACAAGGAGGATTTTCTAGCACCATGGTTGTTGATCAGATGTAAGTCTTGAAGTCAGTTGTTTTCTGTCTTTTTTTCTATGCTGGCCATTCTATTCTGCTTCACTTATAAGTGAATGTGCATTTGGATGTGATATCATAATATAGTATCAGGCGTTCATCTTCTACTTCATTTAGACTATCAATTCCTTTTTCCTAAGGTGGCTTTAGGAGGGTCCAAGCTCGCATTTATCATTAAGAACTACATATCTTCCATGACATTATGTAAATGTAACAATGATTCTTTGAAATCATACAGGTTTGTAGTTCACATTCCTGAAAATTTGCCCCTGGCACAAGTAACACCCCTGTTATGTTCCGGGGTTACAGTGTATAGTCCAATCAAGCATTTTGGATTTGCAGAGGCAGGGAAGAGATGTGGAATACTGGGCTTGGGGGGCGTGGGGCACATAGGTGTGAAGATTGCCAAAGCATTTGGGCATCATGTGACTGTTATAAGCTCTTCTAATAGGAAGAGAGAAGAGGCACTTGATGTCCTTGGTGCAGATGAATACCTTGTTAGCAACGATGCTACCCAAATGGAGGTATGTTTTACAGAAATAAGCATATGAGCGATTCTCTTTAATGATCCCATTGGCATCGAGGATCAATCATGAATGCCCTTTTTTGCTAATTTGTTTGGCTCTTGTGCAAGGTTTTATATTTGATTAATGGTTATCTTAATTCAATATTTTGGTTTCTGTGTCTGGTACCATATGCTTACTTTTCAATTTGACTAGGACATGTTTGAGGATTCAAAAAGAGGTGTGAATTGTTCTATTAAAACTTTTACGATGTCCTAGATTCGTAATGATCAAAGGTGTTGCTTCCATGACAGGTTTATCTATTTAGTTATATTTTTGGATTCTGTAAATAATTTCTTCTTTCTAAGTATTCTATGGTGGTTCTTAGACGGTTGAATTCCTTAAGAGAGCATATTTTCGATTCTGTTTTGCTATGCGGTTCCCATTGATCCTTGTTTTGACTGGCCAACAATGCTTATGCTAGATTGATCCTGTTTTGATTGGTCCACATTACCTGTAATTTTGTGAGTGATCATGTTGTTTGATTTTGAAATTGTGTCGAGTGATTCAAGAAGTGGGTTAAATACCTAAACTGCTCTGTTTTTATTTTCTTGACTTCATCATCTGCGAGGTTTAGCCATTTCTTGGCGAATCTCAATCTCAAGCCAATTTGACCTACTTCCACCTCAACCAGTCAATCTGACTGGTGAAAAACCGAAATGTTTTATATAAACTGAGAATAATTCTTCAGTCACTAAAGAATTATTTGAAGGTTAATTAAGGAAAGTTTAGAATAATGTTTTAAATACCATTTATGAACCAATCTCCTAACATATCTAGGATGCCATTTATAATAAGCATATAGCTCAGCGGTAGAACGAAGTCTGGTTTAAATTAAAGCTTGGTCATGACGGTAAATGATCCCTAATTACTCAAAATCTATGCTTGTAGAAATCACAAAACCAAGAATTTTTATTGTCCTACTAAATCAGAAATTAAACGACAGTCAAGAGAGGAAGAGAAGAATTAAAGACAAACATATTTATCCTGAAAACTTTCTGAAGATAGAAAAACCAGATTGTAGTACGGGCAATTGCCTACTACCTATATTATTTAGTAAATTGGCATATATAGTGAGTGTGCAGATGATATGGATACAATCTGCCTCTTGTTCCATTCAACAAGACCTTGGCTATGGATGCGCTCTGCCCCTTGCTCCATTAGCTGCATATCTCCATTGTTTGGCTATGCTTTTAAGTTTTATTCTTCTTTTCTTTTGTCTCTCATCTGCTAGATATACAATACACAATTGTTCTCCAGAATTCTGAAAGAAGATATAACATGCAATTGTTCTCTCTTCCATCAGTCCGGAAAGGTACAACATATAATTGTCCTCCCATGTTCCCTTTACAAACCAATGCAAGCTACTATATAGCTTTTTCATGACAGCAGGGTCCTCCCAGGCCCAAGAACAAATTTGATCATAATCAGAATCTGTAGGAATCCTGTATGGTTTGGATTTTGAGCTCTGATATGAGTACTGTTGGTAGACATGGCCGCAAATGCAGTATAGTCCAGGACACTGTCGCAATTGCAGTACAGTCTCAGTGTTTTTCTACTCTGTAACCTTGTTTAACTCCTATCTCTGCATTTAGTTTTTTGAACCATTTATTGTTCGTAAAAATCCATATCTTTGCATGTTTATTAGAATTTTTATGATCCATTCAGATCATTAAAACCTAAGGGTACAAAATTTGGAGGCTTGTAGTAGGGTATCACATGTGCCAAACTGGTGTTTAGCTTGCCAGTGACCCAGAAAACGACCTTTTTTCTAGCATCTGATTTAGAAGTGCAGGGATATCAATTCTAAACAAACAGTTAGGAACAAGAATGGTTTGCTTTCATTCAGGGAGCACTGCCATGTGTCTCTATGACTAATTGATTGTTGATTTTGGTTTCACTTATTGCAATGATTAATTTTTTCCATATTTCCAATATCCAACGGAGAAATTAGAAGTCATTCCTTGTTTCTCCCTTGGGTTATTTACAATCATTTTTGTGTCTTGCAGAAAGCAGCAGAGAGCTTGGACTTCATCCTAGATACCATTCCTGCCAACCATCCGCTGGAGCCATACCTTTCTCTATTAAAGATCAATGGAAAACTTATCATGGTTGGGATTGTTCCAGAGCCAATGCACTTTGTTTCTCCTCTTTTAATACTTGGTAACAAATTAGTTCCTCCTCTTTATCCATGTATGGATCTGGGTTACATGTGCTTAGAAGGGCTTATTAATTTAAGCTGAACCGATCTAATTTTCATTTCCAGGAAGGAGAAGCATAGCTGGGAGTTTCATTGGTAGCATGGAGGAAACACAGGAAACTCTGAATTTCTGTGCAGAGAAGAATGTCTCTTGCCAAATTGAGATTGTGGGTATGGAGAACTTGAACGAAGCAATGGCCAGATTAGATAAGAATGATGTCCGTTACAGATTTGTGATTGATGTGGCTGCCAGCAATCTAGATAAGTAGCATATTTAGCTTAGTCAGCACTCATGTCCATCCAGATCTGTGGAAACCTCTTCCAAAAAAAATTGTGTCTGGATGTTCTCTATCTGTGGCATCTTTTCTAATTTCAGCAAGGCAGGCCTGTTTTGATTATTTGTTCTCTGCATATCATTTTTGTAAGAACGTTTCTGCTTAAGAAGTTTTCCTTGTGTGGATTGTCTTAATATGCTCTTATAAAATGAGAAACCTATCTCTAATTGATTTCTCTATAGTTTATTAAGGTCTCTACTGACAACACATCTTTTTGGGCTAATTTGATTATTTTATAATATTTTTGAATGATTAAAGAAAATTGCATTTAACCTGTACCTTATTGGTCATTGTTCCTGGTTGAAGGCAAGAAATATAGGTTTGAATTTTTCAATTAAGTGATTAAATCAGCCATTCATAATGTTTTATTTGTTTTTGACTCCCCATATGTTTGAAGCTTGGATAACAATTTACAAATTCTAAATCAGATTATTGAAAAATGATTTGATAAAATGAATTAATAAAACGTTAAAAGATGTTGAGGAGTACCTTTAAAGATTAGTGATTTCTTTATTTGTTTTCAATATAATTTTCTAATAAAGTAATTGTCAATTTAAATTTTTTAATTAAATATGAGAGAGTGGGTATGACTAGAGAACAAAGGGGTTTAATATTTAAATAGATGTTGACTAAATATGAGACAACAAACATTGATTAGATATGAGAGAGTGGGTATGACTAGAGAACAAAGGGGTTTAATATTTAAATAGATGTTGATTAGATATGAGACAACAAACTTTCACTAAATATGAGAGTGTGAGTATGACTATAGAACTAAATATAAGTGTGGGTATGACTAGAGAACAAAGGGTTTTAATATTTAAATAGATGTTCACTAAAGATGAGAGATTGGGTATGACTAGAGAACAAAAGGGTTTAATATTTAAAAGATGTTTTGGAACTTAAATTGAAAGATTTTTCTTATAAGAATAATTGAGCTACAAGGTCCTCTTAGTTTGGAGTGTGTCGATGATATTAAGCTGATATTAAGTTGAAATGTTGTAAAGTAAAAAGAACCTCTTAATCTTCATGAGAATACTACTAAAACCTTTTCCTTTCTATACATTAGACACATGCTTTGCTGGTATTTGGAAGAATTTGAAAGATATCTTTTTATTCTCTTCAAATATAATTGTACTCAATGAGTGTCACAAAAGGATGATAAGATATCTAGTTAGTTTTGGAATCTTTTTTCTAATGGGACATCAAAATGTCATCGATTATGAAAGAACATCAAAACCTACTTCAAATAACAAGTGACTTTACATACCTAAAGAATATTATATACTTTCTTTTGATATATTTATACATAGTTCACATGTAGGAGAGAGTGAACATTAAATGTTTGGTGTTGAGCAACATGTAAGGAGTGTTATTGTAGGTTACTTGGTTAAATAGTTTGAAGAGATCCTATTGTTTGTGTAGGTAGATGATGTGTAGGAAGAAGCAAAATTCTAAGTAGACAGGGTGCTAGTTATTAGATTCTCTTCATTATGACCTAGATTACCTAACCTACAAAATGGGTAAGAATATTGGGAATTTCATATTGCTCTTGTAGTGATAAATCTCTATTCTCAAAGTTTTTAAAATTATTGTATATGATGTGAAAATTGATAGAATGTTTTGTCCAAAGGGGCATAGGCTTCAACCCCACAATTGAAAATTTTAAGGATTTTCCAATTTGGGTTAGAATGCGAAATTTGTAGTTGCACTTCTTACACTTGTATTTTGGTGGAAATGAATTTGTTGTTGGGTTTGTCGATGGATATGGCTAAAAGTGAGAGACTTCTTATGAAAGCAATCAATGGTTTATGAGAAGCAAGCTTTTGGATGTTGGAATTGCTATGGGGTAGGGCACTTGTTTGGATTAAGCCTAGAAAATATAAAAAGGAGAAAAAAAAGGAAATCACCACGGGGTAGAAATTCATCCTTGAAGCATCAATTAGTTGTTTGCTCTTTGTCTAAGTTTCCACCCAGTATCAATAAAAAAGAAGATGGGTGACATGAGGCTTGGTTGCTAAATGTAAAAAAAGTATTAGCTAAGGAAGCATAGTAATGAGTCAAAGCTCAAAAGGTTCCAAATGAGAAGAAAACTTTGCATAGAATATGTTTGTTGTGAAAAACTTGAATCTACACTAAGAGGATATTTTGTATTCACGAGGTTCTTTAGAAAAGGAAGCTATATGCCAACAAAAGTTAGAGCCCTTGAGGGAATTATCATTTTTTTTATACTCAATGTTTTATTTTGGATGGAAGAATAGGGGGACGGGAGGTGATACTAAAAAATGAGGGGTGGATGATAGTAGGATTTCATAATCTTGAACACATGATTTTTTTTTGCATCCCCTATAAATTAAGATCTCATAGTAAACAAAAAAGAGATTTATTTTGGCCTTTGTTTGTAAGCTTTTTTATGTTAGTTTTCCAAGATAGTTTTTATAACTGTAATGCATTTTAAATTTCAGAAGTGGGGGGCCCTATAGATCCCCTAGTTATCTAATAAAAAATAGAAGAAAAAAGAAGTAATGTTTGGCCAATGAATTACTGACTATTGATTCTTACTCACTAAAGCCTTTAGTCACAATATTTTCATATGCTAGATGGTAATATAAATTGTCTTACAATAAATTTTATTGAAGATTTTTGCACTATTAAAGACGTCATAGAAGGGATTTAGAAGATAGCAATTTAGGTAAAGCTCAAGACATAAACAACCTACAAGAAAGCATCTAAAATGGGAAACAAAAATTCTCACGCCTCAAATTCAAGAAATTTTTGATAAGACCATTCAAAATGGTTTTCAATGGAGTGGACAACCAACTTAACCATATCTTTAATTAAAAGTGGGGATGTAAATAATCCCTCAAATTATTGAACTATAATGGTCAATCCACTCTTCACAAATCTTTGTGGGAGTATGATAGAATCTAGGATCAACAATTGGGTGGAGGAACATGGAAAAAGAGCAAAGGTGCATGCAGATTTTAAACCCAAACATTGAACTATCACACTATGCCACACTCAAACATCTAGTTGAAAAAGTTTTGGGATAAAAATGAGATGTTTATTGTTGCTTTGTGGAATTTAGGTTCAAGCATTTGATAGTGCCAAGGAGCAAATTATGGAGCAAAATGGACGAACTAGGAGTATGAACATATTACATGATAGTAGCTCATAGATTATATGAGTGAGTCAAGGATAAAATCAAGAATGACCTCTATCCCCAACTTTATTTGGACTGCACATTTACAAGTTGAAAGATTGGATAAACAAACTTGGAGGCAAAGGGGTCCACTTGGCCAAGTATGTGGTGAAACTCTTGATTTATGTCGATGATCTATTTCGAATAGTAGAGAACCCAAAATTTAAGAGATCATCTAGTGACTCTAAAGCCCCTTTGTATGGAAGGGTGGATGCAAGTGAATATCAAAGAAGTCAAAATTTTGATTTTCTCATTGTTCAAAAGAAGAAGAAAAGTTTTTTTCTTTCAATTTGAAGGATAGTGTTTTGAAATATTATTAGAATACAAGTATCTTGACCTTGATTTTCATAACAAACTTGGGACACCTTTAGGATGAAAATAATACAAGGAAGTTGGAGAGCTCTTTATGCACTCCAAAATATATTTAATACAAAGTTATGATATTGGAAGATCACCAAGGTCATACATGGGTTACTTGTCACTCTAGTGTTGTTGTATGGAAGTGAAGCATGGGATAAAATGTCAAGTTTGAAATGAAGGTAAATAGAAAGATTTCATGAATGTTGAATCACAAACAATTGCATAATTAAGGCTTTAGATCCCCATGAAATTATCCTTGTAGAGATAGGTATTGCCCCTTTAGAGGTAACCGCTATGACTAGGTTATTATATTACTAGAAAAAATAGAAAACATGAACATTGGTAGGTGGTTTAATGAAGAGTTGCATAGAAGGAAGAACACATGGATGAAACAAATAGCTTAAATGAATGCCCAAACCTTAACAAAGTCATAAAAACTATGTGAAATAAAATGTTAAGAGCAATGATGTGGAGGAAAAACAAACAAGAATGACAAAGTATATTACACAATTCAACTCAACTCATTGGCATTGTATACAAGCACATATAAGGGCTGGAATCAGATGGGGCAAAAAAATCTATATCCCAAAAAGATCTATATCCCATAGACTTGGATATGAGACAAATAGATGGACACCTAAAGAAGAGTGGGAAGAGAGGGTTTTATTTTTTGCAATACAAAGATAGTAGAAAGAGAGGAGTGTTTAATCCTTAGATTCCTAGAGTACATAGACATTTATATTAAGTGTGAGGAAACACTAAGAGTTTATTCCATGATAGAATTATTTGAAGAAAACAAATTTAAAAAAAAGGTGAGTTGCTAATTCAAATTCAGAAAAATAAGAGAAGCCTTCTAAAAGATGTCATGTCTTTAAAACCTTTAAATAATTATGACAACCAATACATTTAGTAATCCCATAGACTGTTTAAACTCATGAACATAATTGAAATCATTTCATTACTAGTTGGGTATTAGAAGGAAAATAGATATTGAGAGATAAATTTCATGTGATAGGAAACTTTGCATGAAGAAACATTAAACAAAATTGAAATCCGTTCCTCAGCTCCACAACCCCATTGAAGGGAAAATACTTATCTAAGAGAAGATAGTTATCAAAGGAGAGACTCAGATACAGGCATTTATCAAACGAAACCCAAACCAGTTTAGAATCGGGAAAGCATATAAAATAAAGACTTTAATCTTTAAGAAATTTAAAAGACATGTGATCCACCTCATTACTCCATTGGATCCATCAACAACAAAATTGGTAAAAGTGATAAATAGGTCGTGATGAGGAAACCAGAAGCTATGATAATATTAGAACTTGTGACATGATATGCATACTGAACTATCAATAAGAAAATTCCTATTGAAACCAATGAAGTCGTAACACAAAAACATTAGAATTAATATTGCAAAGTTTGATTGAATGTGATGTTTTTGACCTGTTAATAAATTGAACAACTAGAAGTTATAGAACTGAAAAAAGTATTTTAGGTGAGGTCATGTGGGGTTGAATTAAAACCTTTCAACTGAAATAGTTTAAGTTGTGAATATGTGTTCACATTTTGTGGTGTTATATGTTGAATAATATGTAATATGGTTGTGTATTAAGTATTGATATAGTTTGGTATATTGATTTATTAATTAAAATATTAGGTGCAGTTGGTATATATGGTTATTTCTTTATCTCGTGGTATACTGGGGTATGTCTATTTCTCTTATTTCATTTGGGTGTAGTGTGATATGTTTGTGTTTATATATTCACGATATTTAGATACTTTTTAGTGTATTTATGCTCCATAATCTAAGTACTTGTCTAAGACATACTTGTCATTTATAAATAGTGGTTCTACATTTGTTATACTTACACAATCATCTTCTTCCTACCTTTTTCATCTTATAAATTTTATCATTATACCTTCTACATAGGAAGGTCATATTCATGATTTGCATGCTATTGTAAGAACTAGTAATCTATTGGAGGCTTGATATCCAACATGGTACATTCAACATACATGAGATATTAACTTGATCATATGTTCTTGTGTCCTTTTTATATTTATGTGAGAAGGATATTGGTGTATTGTTATTTCATTTTCTTTTTTTGTTGATCGTAATTGAATTGCCATTGTTATGGATTCATGTTACATAATCTTCTAGGAAGGTGCATTATGTATTCTTATCATTCATCATTTTTTTGAGATGTGGGTTGACTTTTTCTACCTTGAATGTTCTTATGTTTTATGATATCTCTACATCAAAAACTGTTAAAACTTATGAAACCTTTATGAAAAGAATAGATTGAATTGTAATATCCTAGGTAGCATTAATGGGATAAAATACATCTTTTGAGACTATTGAGGCATAATAGATGTCTCATGATGCCCTTGGAAAGAATGAACCTTTATTTTGGGTTATATGTCTCTCTAAACCTATTTCATTTACCCAACTTTAAAATTCATACTGTATATGATCATTGAAAAACCTTGAGTAGAAGGTACATTGAAAATTTGTTTAGTGTCTTTTTAAGTTAAATTTAATAGGGATAAGATAGAATGATAACAAGTCAAGAAAAATGCCAATGATAATCATTTAAAGCATTTAATTCTTTGTGAATAAGTAGTGAATACCTTATTAAATACTCATTCTTTTGGCAATATAGGGAATGCAACTTTCTCGTTCATGGGTCTTGTGGAATAAACTACAAAGAATCATAGGTCAACATTTGAAAAATCCCCCTATTGGATGGACTACTTACAATAGAATTTGACAACACAACTAGGGGAAACCTAGTTGCTTCAAGAGCTAGTTGTGTTTTTAGGAATAATAATAAGAGGGTGGTTTAGGTAGCTTCTAAGTTGCTAGTTGATGTAACTAATAATGAAGCAAGAGTGTAATCCATTCTTCTTGACCTTTGAATATGTAAAGAAAAAGATACCGGGGATATCATAATAGAACATGATTCCATGGACATATGTAGACACCTAAAATTGTCCTAAGCATATCACACATCTCGATTTCACTTGCTAACATCATTTTCTTCATTATCATCCTAATTCCTCCATTTAATTAATAATTTCCAATTATTTGGTTAAATTCATGTTCTTCCTCTATTGATTTTGAATAATTAAGGTTATTTGATTAATTCATCAATTTCTCACTAATTCCCCCTTTTGATTAAATAATTCTCAATTATTTAATTAAAATCCTAATTTATCTCATCCTCACAATTAAATAATTTTCCTCCAACCCTCCAACTTGCATAAAGAATAATCCCTTTTTCAAAAAGAGAATATTCCCAATTCCAATGCAAATATCTTGTTTCCTCCAATTCAAAATATCCTTAACCAATTTTCCATGAAAATAGGGATGTTTTGGGATCTCATGAATTCTCATCCATTGATCTTTCCTCATCTCCTTGATTTCCTCTCATCCATTGATCTTCATTTTCAATCCTGTCTGTTGATCAAAATTCCTAAAATCTATAGAACAAGCCTTTCCAAACATGAAATTCATTCACAATCCTCATAAGAATAGGCATTCTCTTGAATTCTTGAGCCAACCTTAAGCATTTGAACATCTATTTTGTGAATCACCTCCATCTTTAGCTTTTGCAATCATGAATTATGCATAATTTGAGCAATCCACATCACAAATTTGCAACAATGGGATTGAAGGTTTGCATTTTCTATTTGGTTTAATTGCTTTGAATTTTCATTTCATTTCTTTAGATTAAATATTTGAAGCTCTAGCAAACTAATTTCATTAAGTATGTGTTTGTATGATCCTAATCTTATATGTTCTTAGTGTCTTTAGAATCTAATTGCACTTCAGTATGCTTTCATTTGATCATTCATATTTCCCTTACAACATTTTGGCATGTTCGATTGGACCCACGTCCTAGATTTAACCTTTTTTGTGAAGTTTTTGTTAGCCTACAAGTTACTGAGACACATTTGAAGAAGTTCAACGCTTTTGTTTGGTGCAACACGACACTTTTGTCAAATCCCAATGCATATGCAAAAATATAGTGACATATTTATAAATCATGACACATTTGTTCTAATTATCAGTTTCCTATCTATAAGAAATCTCGATGCTTTTGTTCAAAGATCAACACTATTGCAAAAGGATGATGCATCTAATTGTTTAAATTTTGGCACTATTGCAATAAATCGACATGTTTGTTTTGACTCTTCTTTTCTTGTCTATAGGTTAATTCAGTGCTTTTGTGAAAGATCAATGTGACTATGGAAGATCGACGCATCTAACTATGCAAATTTTGATGCATGTGCAATAACTCAACACTTCTGTTCTGAATTTTATTTTTCTCTCGATGGAATTGCAATGCTTCTATTAAAATTTTGACGTGTTTGCATAAGGTAAACACATCTAATTGTGCAAACTGTTGAAAATGAAGGTGAAATTGTACCTTAAAACTTGTAAACCTATGTGACTGTAGATTTAATTAAGTGTTCTTTATCACAATTCTTTGTGTATAGTTAATTTGTTTAGATCAATTTTACCAATTGTAGAAAAAGACAGGAGATTGTAGATGAATGAGACAAGAAGATAGAAGTGACACAACATATATGTGGAGAAACCCTTTCGGGAAAAAACTCCACCATAATCAATAGTGCTTGTATTATTTAATCTTAGAACAAGATTACAATAATACTATATCAATCCTTGATTGATATGCTTCCTTGCCTTCAACAATCCTTCTTCACAACTTGCAAAAAAATCTCATACACTTTCTGTAGCACAAGCTATCCATGCATTCCATGTGACCAAGCATGAATCCACACATCCCATGCCATGCTCAAACCCTCACACATGCATAATCTCAACCTGCTAACTTGCTATCAACTTTGATACATTTGCTGCAATTAATAGACAATAATTGTGCATATTAACTCATAAGAGTTGTACAATATGAGAGCATAAATATCCTCACAAAAAACCATGCCTAGATTGTGCAAGTAGAGTTCCATAATGTAAACCAAAGCCTCCTCAATTTAGGCTCACCAAACTGAACACTTAACTAATCGTTGGTCAAGAAAATATCTTGCAAGCATCACCTCAAAGTTGGCGCCCAAGAATGGGACCACTTAATTGAGCCTTGTAAATATATTCTCATGCAAAAGGTGTTAACCTAAAGATGCCAACTTGGGTGCCCAAGGTCGGTCCAAGTCAATCTTAGTTAACTAAAACATCTCTCCACCAATTCATGCAAACATTATGCATGACTGATCATCCCCACTTAACTGAATGTATCCACCTGTTATTTGTAATGCAACTGAAGTCATTAGTCATGAAACTCAAGTCAACTAAAGTGAACTAGCATTCAACTGAAAATAATTACATGCAACTGAAGATAACTAAACCATAACTAAATTGAACTGAACTGAACTAAGCTGATACTGAACTGAACTGAAATCCACTCATGTAAAAATCAATCCCTAACTTGTAGGATCAAGAAACATGCATTACTGAAGTGTTATCAATCCTCCAAACAATTAACTTAAGCAAGGTGGGTTCCACCTTCCATGTGGGTGCCCCATGTGCTGCTATTTTGCAGGTCTTCTTGAGCATCCCCACATGTTCCTATCATTTAGGAATAATTACAAATGTCAATTTACATGTTCATTTCATTTGAATTTAATCTCTTTCTAATCATAGTGTTGGGGAACACTTTCCAAGGACTTAGGAGATACATGAAATATGTTTAGGATTGCAATTAAATGGCATCCTATTCTCAACATTCTCCCACTTGACATAATACATTGCAATTATTCTAAATAAGGAATGATTATTATAAATTAAGTATAGGACTCAAGGCCAATGGCCTTCCTACACCAAGAGAACTTATTTGTAGCATTGATCAAAGTGTCAACTTTCTCAATTAACACCTTTCCCAAGTATTTGTAACCAAACTATCATAGGTAGAACTTCATGCTATCAACGTAACAACCCAAATCTGCAAACAAGTCCCTGTATATCCACCATCTTGGAAAATAATACTTCAAGGTAATAACACACATAGACATGCAATAAAAAACCTCCGAAGTAACTCACTATAGTAAAGTGTAACCAATCCAAGAGAGGTTCCCTTCTCATACATAACACATATACCTTTTGGAACTCCCACTGCATAAGTAATGTCAAATCTGAAAACAAGATCACAACATTAACAAGTCCTCCTATAGCACTTCACATTGAGGTTGTGGCTAAATCCTCTATCATAGTGTCAAAGAAGCATACAATGATATGCAAAATACATCTCTCATAACATAAGAACCTTCAAGAAGAAGACTATTCCCACAAAGAGAGAACCTACAAATCAAACCATGTTCTTATACCATACTAACATGTGCCAAACTGTGTAAAGTAAGATTTCCTTCAACACTCCCAAATTGAAAGGATATCAACATCTAACCATTCAACTTATAATGGAACATGACAAAACTTAGATGTAAACCTCTCACAAAAAGTAGATCAAACTTAGCCAAACATTCCCACAACAAAAGGGAATATGCCCAAAGCCATTAACTATCTCTCGTACCTCTCCTACCCAAATCCTCAGAACTAACTCAAGTTCAAGATTGAAAAGAGAATAATGGAAATACATAAAATCATGCATCTACTTCTCAATAATCCCTCATAACTCAATTTTCAAGACTAATGCATAAGAGAAGACAAGATACATATAAATAATGCATCTAATAATTAGGCAGGCAACACCTCTTAGATCATTTACTTGCTGAGTAGACCAAGAGTGGGATACAAGATTGTCCTGTGCATACAACACCAAGCAATATAGGCTTTCAATAAAGACAACCTTCACATTAGGTCTATGATGGAATCACATCTGTTTCCAGGTGTAGGCTTCTTAGTATTTATTGTTGAAATTTTTTTATAACAAGTAACCATTTCAACACATATCTCTTAACATAAGAAATACCCAGCCTAACCCAAGTCTCTTTAGTATCCATGAGCACCCACCAATCAATCCATGTCAACTTCAAATGCAACCTGCATAATCATGAAGCTCCAAGCAAATGATTAATACTCGAAACCAAAGAGAACTACATCCTCTCCAAAAGAAGAACAATAACACCTTTACCAAAGACTCTAAGGGTCCTCCATGAAACAAGATGTTAAAACCTCTTCAAATCAGATGAAGATAACCATATCCTACCAAAGTTCCCACTAAAATATGATACCAAGCTATACATGGCAACAAGATAAACATCAAACCATCATTGTCAAAAGCTCCCATTGAAACATGTAATCAAGCTTTCCATGACATTGTGATAACCATCTCCTAAATTAAGATCATTCATGGCCTCAACACAATCAAAGAATCCACTGTAAACGACACAACTCCCAAAAGGTCAAGAAAACCATAATATCTAAACCAAGAAGATAAAGCGCACTTCTTTTACAAATCTGTAATAACACAATAGTACAAGCTCCCACTATAGCCAAAAAACCTTCAAACTTTTAAGAGAAAGATGTCCCAAACTCTACCCAACCATTAGCTCTAATACAAAATGTTGAAAATGAAGGTGAAATTGTAGCTTAAAACTTGTAAACATATGTGATTATAGATTTAATTAAGTGTTCTTTGTCACAATTCTTTGTGTATGATTAATATGTTTAGATCAATTTTACCAGTTTTAGAAAGAGATAGAAGATTGTAGAAGAATGAGACAAGAAGATAGAAGTGACACAACATATACGTGGAGAAACCCTTTTGAGGAAAAACTCCACTAGAATCAATAGTGCTTGTATTATTTAACCTTAGAACAAGATTACAATAATATTGTATCAATCCTTGATTGATATGCTTCCTTGCCTTCAACAATCCTTCTTCACAACCTGCACAAAACACTCATTATACACTTTCTGCAGCACAAGCAATCCATGCATTCCATGTGACCAAGCATGAATTCACATATTCCATGCCATGCTTCAAACCCTCACACATGCACAAGGTCAACCTGCTAACCTGCTATCAACTCTGATGCACTCACTGCAATTAATAGACAATAATTGTGCATATTAACTCATAAGAGTTGTACAATATAAGAGCATAAATATCCTCACAAGAAACCATGCCTAGATTGTGCAAGTAGAATTCCATAATGTAAATCGAAGTCAAAACCAAAGTCTCCTCAATTTAGGCACCCTAAACTGAAAACTTAACTAATCGTTGGTCAAGAAAATATCTTGCAAGCATCACCTCAAAGTTGGTGCCCAAGAATGGGCCTACTTAGTTGAGCCTTGTAAATATCTTCTCATGCAAAAGGTGTTAACTTAAAGATGCCAACTTGGGTGCCCAAGGTGGGTCCAAGTCAATCTTAGTTAACTGAAACATATCTCTCCATCAATTCATGCAAACATTATGCATGATTGATCATCCCCACTTAACTGAATGTAACCACTTGTTATCTATCATGCAACTAAAGTCATTAGTCATGAAACTCAAGTCAACTAAAGTCAACTAGCATTCAACTGAAACTAACTACATGCAACTGAAGATAACTGAATTGAACTAAACTAAACTAAATTGAACTAAATTGAATTGAACTGAACTAAACTAAACTCCACTCATGTAAATATCAATCCCTAACTTAAAGGATCAAGAAACATGCATTACTGAAGTGTTATCAATCCTCCAAATAGTTAACTTAAGAAAGGTGGGTTCCACCTTCCATGTGGGTGCCCCATGTGCTCCTATTTTGTAGGAGCTCTTCTTGGGTGTCCCCACATGTTCCTATCATTTAGGAATAATTAAAAATGTCAATTTACATGTTTATTTCATTCAAATTTAATCTCTTTGTAATCCTAGTGTTGGGGAACACTTTCCAAGGACTTAGGAGATACATGAAATATGTTTAGGATTGCAATTAAATGGCATCCTATTCCCAACACAGACGAGCAACACTTTTGTAGAATCTCAATGCTTCTGTTAGTGTGTCGCAATCGATGGAAGAAGACTAAGTGCTCAACTACTAAATTTTTTATGTTGTAGGTTTTTGATTAGTTTAGGATTCGCATTTCATTTTGGTGTACCTAAAATTTACTTCATGTTTCATTTGGTGCATTTAGAATTGAACAATCAACTTTCACACTTCATTTTGGTGTACGTAAAATTTACTTCGTATTTTAGTTGGTGCATTTAAAATTGAACAATCAACTTTCACACTTCATTTTGGTGTACCTAAAATTTACTTCACATTTCATTTGGTGCACTTAAAATTGAATAAACAACTTGCACACTTAGATTTATGCTTAAAAATTGAACAATACAACTCTCCTTTTCATTTGGTGTACCTAAAGTTGAACAATACAAATCTCATATTTTCTTTTGGTGCACCTAAAATGAATTCTTTGATGTGTTTGGTAGGTTAATGTGTGTATTCTCTTTCCTTATGCTTTGTGTGATCTTGGAAATCAAAAGCACTATTGACTTGCAATCTATTTGTACACCTGAGCTGTGATTTTTTGTGTATGCTCTCCCCTCATGAATCCTAAGAATGATCTTGGGGATCATAAGCAACACCATTTCTATTTATTTTAAGTAGGGGGCCTTCTTGGGGATTAATACCTCAAGGTTGACCTCAACCACGTTTTTGGGCAGGGTATAGAAAGGGGGGAAAATGAAAGTTGTACCCCAAGGTGTGGCCAACATTCTTCAAGCCAAGTCTCATGACCCTTGGTCTGCCAAGACATGTATAGGTGATGAGAAGAGAGGAGAGCCCTCTCAACTTGGGCGTAATAGACAAACCCATTGTTCATAGATCCCCCACTATGAACTTGTTTATCCAGAAGCCTTAAGACCTTTTAGATGTCAGTTTATAGCGGTGCAATGTACAAGGATCAATGTGTGAAGTTACTCACCACGTACTTCCCCTTGTTGATGTGATTGACATTCCTGATTAGGACCTTGTACTTTTTAAGGTGAGGTGTGAAGGTGGTACACGACCTTTGTATACTCTAGTCACACATTCATTATGGAGGTATAACTTCGATAGGTGGGCCCACTATAAGTTGATAAACATGATCTAACTACTAAAATAGGTTGTGTATCTATGGCGTGCATTCATTGTTAAACTACCCATGATACCAATTAGCATGGTCTTGTTGAAGAAGACACATATAATTATATGAACAAATCATTTTGAGTCATTCCTATATGTGATTCTTTGATGTTTTTATCACTTGTTAGATCAAACAAACACAATTCAGTCCTTAGACAGTCAAAGATTATCAAAACCCTATAAGAAGTACTTAGAAAAACTTTCAAAATCCTACCTTTGATCAAAGTGACACTTTTGATTGTTGTCCTGTACTGCTTTTGTTTGCATCTTGAAGTGTTTGTTTTTATTAAAACATCTTGTTGTGTTCATCTCGGTGCTTTTTTCTTAGATCCTTCCATTAAAGAAAAACTTGTAATATAGTAAATCGACACTTATGACTGTTACAGTTCAATGCTTTTGTAGTTAAAATAGTACTTTTATAAAAAGAAATGGCACTTTTGTTAGAGGCAATGCAATTATTCTGACTATAACTTGATACATTTGACTATTAGTCCAAAAATAACAAAACCCTAAAAAATTCCAGATTCTTGTTTTTAACCAATAAATAGTAAAAACTAGAGATTTATCCAAAATAGACTTGTTATCCTTTTTATTCAAAATAGCAAAAAACAACCTTGGTCATCTTCATCCCATATCACTAGTTCATTTTGGACTTTTCTAAACACCTTATAGTCATCATTGGATGAACTCAACCACATCAAGATAAACAAAACAATCCATTCAAAATAGAAACCTAAATTTGACATTGCTCATTTTTGGTTTCTAATCTTCATCCCATCCCCTAGTTTAGCTTCTTTCTTGAAAAATAGTCTCCTTTCAAGTATTTAGTTGAATTAGTGTCAAAAAATTGTGAGCTAACTTACTTTAGAGTCATTAGTCTACTCCCAAATTTTGTGATATCATTATCATCTTCCTTAGCTTGGACTCATTTGTCTAGTACAAGCAAGGATTATCCTCAAACACACATCAAACAAGACACCAAGTCAAAACAAAACTTTATGTAAATTCAAGGTTTCACATCTTCCATTCACCCGAACATCATTCATCATTGATCCAAAATCACTTAAGGTGTCATTAATAGCCTGATTTGAAGCAACTTAAAGTCTAAACAAAACCATCTTCATTTAAATTCACCACCCACATCTCCTAGGGTTACTACAAGTTTTATGGTCACAATGAGATCTAAACATAAGAAAAACACGTAGAAAAATCCTAGTGGTTCTAATGTACCTACCACCACGAGTCTTATTGATTAACCCATAGGAATGCTTGGTTATGATCTTAAAGGGTTTAGTACTCAAAAAAAAAATCAAACACAACCCCAAACAAATGAAGTTGAAACAAGGTGAAATCACAATATTGTGTCTCACTTTTGGGACAATGAAATTTTTAGGAGAGGATAGATTTTTTTGAAAATCACTTTTGAGCGAAGTAAAATCTTCACTTGAAGGACCTTCAAGTGAAGGTATATAACTTTATACCTTCAATTGAAGTCATACCTTCAATCAAAGGTAAAGGCCTAAAAATATGCTTTTACACAATGACCTTCACTCAAAGGTCCCTACTAGGCTTTGAATGAAGGAAAATTCAAGCGAAGGTCCTTCAAATGAAGGGGTCAAACATTAAAACTTTCGCCTCTACTTCATATTTTTCTCAAAAAATCTAGTTTCAAACCTTAGGTTGGACCTTCATATGAACTTAACTTGACAAGATATTTTTCAAGATTGTATTCCTTGAAATGAGCTTTCTAATAAGTATAGTTTTGATATGTTTTCATTTTATCATGTATTTAATTTTCAATTTTACTGAACATAGGTTTTTCATCGAACATCGAGGTCTTTGTTCTAGAAAAGGTAGAAAAATAGTAAACCATTGTAAAATAAATTCAAAAAATACCTTTTCCCTAGGTATTGATGTCCTTGTTTCACCAAAAAATAAAATTATATTTTGATATATACACAACAAGTTATGTTTGACGACACACACCTATGTCCAAATAATAGTAACAATGACTTCAAAAATTAATTAAAAAAATACATGTAACAACCCTAGATATTGATGTTGATAATCTATATTTTAAAAATTAGTATTTAATCCTTTATATAAAGAAGGTTATGTTTGATGAAACAAATGTTACTTTCTAAAAATGTTGTTTACTATTTAAAACTAGTTATCAAAGGAGATGTTGAAAGATTCAAAATTTATTTTAGGAAATTTTAAAAATTATATATTTAGAACCTACACACAAATTGCCATAAATCACTAGTTTGCATCATATTCAAATTCTTAATAGTTTAGCTGCTATAGGTCTCATAAGGTGAAGATTCAGTTAAAAATGTTGATATAGATGTCCATCTTGGCCAAAAAGTGAGACACAATATTGCGATTTCATTATGGATTTTGGAGAATTTAACAATGTGGTTCTAGTAGAATTTATGAACCAAAAGGGCCTACAGGTCTCCAAATATTATAAAAAAAAGATTTTCCATGGATTCTTGAGAGGTTAATGTAATTAGAACAATGGGAAATGTTGAAGTGTAGCTTGTTGCATACCCATATATATATTTTTCAATGGACATCATAATTATTGATTGTCTAGCTAAGTGGGGGTATGCTGCTATCTGTGAAGTGGGAAACTTCAATTAGTGGTAGTATTTAAATGGATTTTTATGCTATTACACTATTACACAAAAAATAAGTCCAATTACATGGGGAAAAGAAGATGCTTCACATTATGGAGAATCCAAATTATGAAAAGAATGAAATATGCCACTTTGACACATAATGATGATGTTTTATTAGGTATTGTGATGTTGAGTTTGAAAATAAGGTAGATCATGATTCACTTCCTCCAAATCAATATTCTAGAAAAGATGGAATTTGGAGCATGCATTTTGATGTTGAATTCTTGAGAGAGGGAAATGGTGTAGGCATTGTGTTAGTGTCACTAGATGACACATATTATAAGTTCACCTTTAGGATAAAATTTGAATATACGAATAATGTGGTTGAGTATGAAGCCTTATTACTTGGATTAAATGTGGCATCAAGCTATGGGATCAAATGTTTAATACTCCATGATGATTTAGAACTTGTAGTGTCATAGGTTAGAGGAACATATGTTTCTAAGGAGAAGAGGTTAAAGATGTATAGTAATTCTATGGGGAATACCATTGAGATAATTGATGTCTTTGAAATCGAATAGGATGAAGAGAAAATAATAACTTTCATAAGCTTGGGTAGGTTATCAAAGTTAGAGTTTTTTTCACCCCTCTCCTCAATTACCAATTCCTTGGTACCCCAATCCCCACTCCTTAAAAATTCCATGTCCATATTCACCCTTTCTCCTTGTATTTTGAAGTCCTCCTTCCCAACATCCCTTTCACCCATTATCTACCTTCATCATTTATTCTTTTTTAAAGTTATAAAGTCTCTCTTACCTACATACGTTTTCCCTCGAGTCTAACTTTTCTTTTACTCCTTTTCAACCTTTCAAACATTACCTTGCTTGGGTACCTTTCTCATGTCATCCCTATCTCTCGAATCAATTTTTTTCTACTTGTGTATTGTTGGGTCCCAAAAATACTACTCCACTTGCTAAATCCAAACATCGCTCACAGGGCTAAGGTTTTTGTCATGCAACTGAAATCAAATCATTAATAGACAATGGAGGGTTAAAGGAAATATCTACAAGAGTGGGTTATATCTCCTACATTTCAAGCTCAACTTAAAATTTGGAGGGTATTCCCATGGGTATACCTTAACAAGTATTGAGATCACATATAAATAATGAACTAATGATATCCAAAACCAACCTACTTACTTGGCCCCAAAGAATTTCATTGAACCAAGTAAAAATAGCTACTTTTAAACCCCTACATACGATATAATTGTGCAAGCGTAACCCACAAAAGATATATTCATTGAATAACTCTCAATAATAAATAATTGGTTATGATACAAGGTTATAGATGCACAAAAAATATTCCTACTCCTATACTCTTTATTTGTGATTTGTTTGATGGATGATTTGATCAAATGGGATAAATATTGGTGCCTTATTCATTGAGTTACAAAGTCACATATAAAAAAAATGAAACAATCAAGGAAGCATAGAAGAGTTGATCTAAGCACATATTTCATCAAATTACAAGCTTTACATAGAGAGAATACTTAGTAATCCAAACTGAACTATGTTAATCCATATGCAATACACGTATGATTATTACAAAGCCTATAATATTTTGAAATGCTATCACATTTGAAATTTTTATTACATTCATGTTAGAATGTGTGACGAGAAAACAAATATTTTCCTAGAGAAATACAAACAATCATTGAGACTTTCTCTACACAATACAAATACATTTATTCCTTCACATGCCTCATGGATTCATTTCCATTTTATGACTAGACATGGAATGGTTGAAACGATAGACTAACCCTTGAACCTTCATAGCCTCTAGTCGCCACCAATAGAACCAACCTCCTTTGATAATGATCCAAATCGTTCTTATAACAATGTGCTAACCCTAATTACCAAAATTTTCACATTCTCAAACTGTATGGTTGAGGTCTTCTCCCACCCAAAATGAATGTTGTAGATGGAAGTAGAAATATACATTTAATTTTGGTATTTGTACAATTATTATGTTGTAATGGTGGTAGATAAAAATCAAAATTAGCATGTTGAAATGAAGCATTATGGGATTTAGCTTTTACTTTGTTGGTACTTTCATACCAATTAGGAACTTCCATAACATGCCCATACATCTTGCTTGTCAATGGTTTCACCTTCAACAAGAACCATCATCACTTACACATACATTTTCATTGTTGACGCTTTCAACTCTATCACAAACTCATTAACACTTTGGGTGGTTCTAGGAACTAATAAAAGTGTCAATGCCTCTTAACTTTTCTGTTCACCTTCATTTTCCTTTTATCCATGCCTTCACACTTTCTTATGTTGAGGGTTCCTAGTTCCTATGGAACATTTGACCACCTTATTTATTCTTTTTCAAGGGGGATGAAATCCGTTGGAGGTTCCATAGGAATTAGGAACCATTAGTTCTCAATGCCTATGAAAGATTTGACCACTGTTACTTCATTGATTTTTATTTTTGTTTTGGGGAACATGTTGAAGACATGGGAGGGGAAAAAATGACCAAGATCACACTACACATGATGAACCTTATGGAAAAATCTCAGATCAATTATTGACGAGGGATCATACTTCATAGGAACACAAGAGGAAGAAAAATAAGAAAAATATACAATAGAAAATTCAGTCCCAACAGTGGCTCTAGTTTCTTACAGGTATAATGAGAATTCAAATTTTTGGGTAGAAAAAAAATTGGGAATAAGGGACCAAGGTTGAATCATGATGGATAAAAAAATTATGTACATGATGAAACTCACAAACAATTAACAATGACAACACAAGAAAAAAGATAGGATGGTTGTGAAACAACATTTCAACACGATGCAGGCTAACCCCACATAGGATGGATAAAATTACTTGCCCCTCTAAAAAATAAGCTTGTTGAAGGAACTAATTTCCCTCAAGCCAGAATTTTCATTAACATCTAGCTCCAACAATATTGACCTCTTTCTCATATCATAAACTTGTGATTATCAAAAAAAGAGTGAAGGAAAGCTCCATAATTAACATTTCCATTGCATGGTAACCACAAAAAATGTTAGTTTTTTATGATCAGATTGAAGAGTAGAAATTTAATCCAAAAATTAGACACACAACAGAGAATATGTTGGAAATATATGTCTCAATCCCATAGGCTGAAACCTCTAAGGAGCCAAATTGGTGTGACATGCTTTGGGTTTGGTCGACTAGTAGCTTTGGATCTTATATTTTGTATAGGTCGCCGAGACAATGTTTAAGTCATGCCGAAGAAGCTTATCACTCTGACTTGTGACCGTCATTGTAACCCTATGTTGAGTAGAGATTTCTGGTTGATAGGCCATTCATATCGTATATCGGGAAGACCCTTGGCCGAAAGGCTTGCTTTGGTGTGAAGTCCCAGCGATAGCCAAAGTCTCGCCGACAGGATGTTTCACATGGAGTCGTCAGAGTAACATATGGTGGTTCGGTAAGAAGTCTTATCGATGTGTGAATGTCTTGCTGAAAGGTTACACATTGGAGTCTTCAGTGTGACATGTGACTTCGCTATGAACTCCTGGCGACATGTGTTTGTCTTGCCGATGCTCATCGGGGTAACATGAATGTCTTGGTATGAAGTTTGGGTGATGTGTTAATGTCTCGCCAATGTTGTAGTTTATTCTTGGTATGACTCTTGGCGACTAGTGGTCTCAAGGTAACTTGGAGAACTCAATAAGAACTCTCAGCGAGAGTGGTAAGTCTTGTCGACCGTTCGGTGCTTGATGTAACTTAGTCTTTGGAGTGAACTCTTAGTGAAGGATGATAGTCTTGCCGACTATTGAATACTTCAGAGTAACTATTGAACATCGATGTAATCTCCTGCGATAGTGATATGTCTTGTCGACTGTTGTTTGGCGCTCGGTATGACTTGAGACTTCATTGGGATGTCCTGGAAAAAGTGATAAGTCTCATTGACTATTGGATGCTTCGGAATAACTTGAAGGCTCAATGGGATGTCTTGGCGAGAGCGGTAAGTCTTGCTGACGGTATGACATTTCGATGTGACTTTGAATATCGGTATGTGGTCTCACTGAAGGACGATTGTCTCACCGATATGCTGATACAATGTGAACTCTTTTGATCGAGTGATGACCATCTATGTGGCTTGTGTTGGACCAATAGGAGAAGTCGAATGGGAACTGCTAGCAATTGGATTGTTGTGGAAGTTCGACAGATAGGAACAACATGAATACATTCTATAATTTTGCAAAGGTTCGGTTGGTTCGAAGAACAATTGGGTGAACAGTTTGAATTGTATCAGAGTGATTTCTATTCTGTAAAGATTGTAACTTGAAGGTTCCTGTACAAGTTGGATCATTGTGAAAGTTGCTATAATCTGGCATCAGAAAGATAAGTCAAAACTTTGTATGTAATTATTTGTTACTGTAATACAAAGTGACTTCTCTTGGTGTGGTGGGTTTTTCTCCTGTAAGGGTTTTCCCATGTAAATCTGGTGTTCATATGTGTGTGTATATTTCTCTATTTCTGTTATCTATTTCAAGTGCATCTTAAGTGGACTGTAATTGTAAAATTTAAAAGAGTCTCTGCATTCTTCCCTGATGTTTTGATGTTAGGAGAGTTGTTTCCGCATCTTAGCTTTCCTTACAGAATATACCCTAGGAAAACCCTCCACTTGAGGGAGAAAAACCTAACAACAATGTATCACTTATATATTGAATGTCAACACAAATGTCTCCTTTACAAAGAGGCCAATATGAAGGCCAATTAGAAGCATCACAATTTGATGCTAACACAGTAAAAAAGTAATGCAATTTGTTGATGATAAACTTTAGCCTTCTACAAAATATCAATCTGCACTTGATGACAAACTTGCACTTATATATATCAAACTTTAGAACAATGAAATAAATGAATAAATGATAGAATGAGCAATGATCAACTTGTATATATACAAAGAGAGAGGGAAGGCATGTCTCTTCAAGTCAAGAAGTCGACCTCAAGTAGATGAATATGTCTCTTCAAAAAGGTGGCAAATCATTAAGTCGACCTCTAATAAAATATTAATTATTATTTAACAAATGACATGTCATTTCATAAAATTTCCTTCATCAATTAATTAGTTGATAGGCTATAATTTAATTGTCTTCTTCATGCGATCTAGGTTGAAAGATAATCCCAACGCTGTCTTGAACATCAACACTCCCTCTCAGCTAGGGAGGATACTTCCAGCTGCATAAGACATATCACCTCATCGTGATGTCAACCACAATGACTACTCCCATATGTGGAAAGAAGAAATATCACCTCATCATGATATCAACCATCATGGCTACTCCCATGGATGGTAAATGTGTGCAAATGCTCATCATTCAATGTGATGTCGTCATCTCATTGTGACTTTCACCATGGCTACTACCAAAGGGTGAAAAGCATAAGTACAAGAAAATCATCACAAAATATCTCACGTGATGTTGTCATGGAGTCACACACATGACATCCACCATGAAAAATCCCAGAGAGTGGAAACAAGGGCTTTCACCTCAAATATCTCTCAAAGAGAAATGCATTAAAGAAGATCACTGATACTGAGACTCCTCAGCTAGGGCTTCATTCTCCACCATACCAAGCTTGTCTTGAAAGCACACAAACTTTATCCTAGAGAGAGGCTTGGTGGGAATGTTTGTCGTGTACTCATTAATAATGATATACTTCAACTAGATCACTTTCCTCAATACCATATTTCTGATATAGTGGTATTTGATCTCAACATGTTTAGTTATATCATGAAACATAGGATTGACAAAAAGATTCACACAAATTTGATTATCACAATGAATGGAAGTTGGCTCCAACGATTGTCCAAACAATCCTGCAAGGAGCTTCTGAAGCCACACTGCTTCTCAAGCTACCACACAAGTTGCAATTTACTCGGCCTCTGTAGTACTTAGTGCCATAGAAGACTGCTTCTTGCTACACCAGGATATCATCACAGACCCCAAACTAAAGCAACATCTAGAGGTGCTCTTCCGATCAGTAACACACCCCACTCAATCAAATCAGTATATCCATGTAGCTTCAAGTCCACACCAGAAGAATATCTCAAGCCATATCCAATTGTGCCATGCAAGTATCTTGGGATATGCTTTGTTGCAACTATATGTATTTTCTTTGGTTCACACATGAACTGACTAAGTGCACTCACTGCATAGAAAATATCCATTCTAGTATTGACTAGATACATTAACGATCCAATCAACTACCTATACATCATGGAATCCACCAGATTTGAACTAGCTATAGCCTCTTTCAACTTATGCAAGTTGGTCTCCATAGGCGTAGACATGGATTTTCAATCCATCATACCAAATCTCTTCAGAATGTCAATAGTATACTTCCCTTGACTTAGAATGATCTCATTAGGCTTCTGCCATATTTCTAAACTAAGGAAGTAGTGCATGAGACCAAGATCCTTCATTTCAAATTCAGAAGCTAACTCCTTTCATTTGATAATGAGGTAATCTTCTCCAATAAGAATTAAATCATCAACATAGAGAACCAATATTAATGCTTCCCCATTAATTACCTTGAAGTATAGGTTTGAATCAACATCATTCTTGGAGAAACCCAAGCTCATTAGGTAACAATCAATCCTTTCGTACCAAGCATGAGGAGCCTGCTTAAGGCCATACAAATACTTCGTCAACCTGAAAACATGAGACTCCTTCCCATGTACCTCAAATCCATTAGGTTGCTCAATATATACCTCTTCCTCGATTACACCATTCAGAAATGTTGTCTTCACATCCATCTGGTGAATCTTCCATCCTTTAGATGCTGCAATAGCAATGATGGTCCTGACTGAAGTATAGCGAGCAACTGGAGCAAATGTTTCCTCATAGTCAACTCCCTCTTTCTAAGAGAATCCTCTAGCCACGAACCTAGCCTTGTATTTCTCAATGCTCCCATCAACCGCATGCTTGATCTTGAAGAGCCACTTAGAAGAAACAAAATTTTTTCCTTCAGGTCTAGGTACGGTGTCCCAAACATCATTCTTGAGAATGGATTGATCCTCTTCAAACTTAGCATCTCTCCAAACTTGTTGACTAGTAGCTTTGTCAACATTGGAAGGTTCTAACTCAATAATTTGACTCATCAATGCAACATAGCTAGAAAAATTATGCGGTCTCTTGCTTTCTCTGAATGTTCCTCTCGGGGCTGCAAACCTTTCTGCCTCTTGCATTGTTTTCCTAGCCCAAAGAGGTCTCTTTCGACCAATCATAATATCTGTAGGCCCAGCAATAGGTTCCAAAGGCTCAAATGGATCATCATCTTCTTTGGGTTTAGGAGCCTCCCTCTGAATCTCAGGAGTATGGTCAACTTCCATATCCTGAGGAGACTCTTGATCTTCATTATCTATCTCCATGTGAGTGCCCTTTGATCTCCTAAATGCAACATCCTCTTCAAATGTAACATCCCTACTGATCTCAATCAACTTCTGACCTAAAATGTAGATTATGTAGGCTTTTGAAGTCTCACTATAGCCTACAAATATTCCCTTGTTTCCAGAAGGTTCCAACTTTGTCCTTTTATATTTTGATACATGAACATACACTGGACAACCAAAGACCCTCAAATGACTTACTTTTGGCTTCACCCCTGTGAATGCTTCTTTGGGAGTCATGTTCTCCAAAATGCAGTGAGGGATTCTATTTTGAACATACACAGCTGCCTAGATGCTTAAGCCCAAAGGAAGGTTTGTAGATCTTGGTCATCAATCATGGCTTTGGCTACTTCCACAATAGATTTGTTCTTCCTTTTTGCAACATTGTTCTGTTGAGGATTGTAAGTGACACAAAACTCCCTCTTAATCCCAACTTCAATGCAAAAGTTACAGAAGCTATTGGAAATTTACTCTCCTCCATTATCGGATCTCAAAACTTTGATCCTTTTCCCGGACAAGTTCTCTACCTGAGCTTTAAATTATTTGAACCTCTCAAGTACTTCCTCAGATTATTTATATTTCAAGAAATAAATCCAAGTCTTTCTAGAGTAGTCATCAATAAAAATAATGTAATACAAGAAACCATTCAAAGAAGCAACAAAAATTGGACCACATAAATTAGAATGAATAAGATCTAGAATACATTTAGATCTACTTTCTCTACTATGAAATGGACCTTTAGTATTCTTACCCAGTGCACAACCTCTACAAGTGCCTTCATGCTCCTGGTTGAGTTTTAGAAGGCCCATAACCATCTTCTCCATGGTAGGTAGTGCTTGAAAGTGAAGGTGAGCCAATCTTCTATGCCAAAGTTCACACGAACTTGATGAATCATGCAATAGAGATTGAAGTGGGTGGGTGCAAAGTCTGTAGAGGTTCTCATGGAAAACTCCAATCACCCGAGTAGACTTGATATTTGATTTCTTTAGCCATGCAAGAACTTTACCTTCTAAAAATGAAACTTGATAACCCTTGTCCTCCAAGGCTGCGATAGAGACAAGGTTTCACTTGATACTCGAAACAAATAGAACATCGCTCAACTACAAGGAAATTATAGAATCCAAGTGAAGAGAGGAGGTCCTAACTCCTTACATAGAATAACTAGCATCATCTCCAATAATTACTTGAACACTATAATCTCTCTCCACCAAATCGGGTAGATGCTCTCTAAATCCGATGATGTGGTGAGAAGCACCACTATCAATCAACTAAGTATTGTTGTCAGTAGGAACATTTCTTGAAAGAGCAGAATAGAATAAGAAACCACCTGAATCCTTTTGCAGAGAGATCTCACCAACATTTGCAATGGAAGCCTGCTACTTAGGCCTAGTTGGGCAATCCTTTGCATAGTGACCATACTTGTCACATCTAAAGCATTGAACATGAGAGAGATCCTTCTTCTTGAATGCATGAGCACCATTAGATCCCTTATCTCTATTCCTCTTAAAATATCCTTTCTTTCCTTCTTTCCATTTCTTCTTCGAGGATTGTGTGGCAAGAACATGAATGTCTTCATTAGTAGCGCTTTGACCAATACCTCTCATAGCCAACCTAGACTCTTCTTGAATACAATCTTCCCTCAAATGATCAAGATTAGGGGGTTTTGATTTCACACTTATTCCTTGAATTTATGAATCCCAAGATGAAGGAAGACCATTAAGAGCCAACATGGTCAAATCCTTGTCATCAACAATATGCCCAATAGTAGAGATTTGATCTCTCAACTCAGTGATCTTCATGAAGTATGAGATGGAAGATTCTCCTTTCACCATCTTGATATAATGAAGTTGCTGCTTTAATGCAAGAGCTCGAATTGTGTTGTTGATCTCATACATCTCCTCCAAAGTCTTGAACATATGTCTTGTAGATTTTAGCTTGGAGATAATTGGCACAATGTGGTCTTTCATAGAATCCACCAACATCTTTTTCGCTTTAGTGACATTTCTTTTCCATTGTAATTTCTCATTCTCATCGAATGGTTCGGGAAATTCGCCCTCCACGAATGCTGCTAACTCATTTTCCTCCAAGGTGAGCATGACTCTAAATCTCCAAGATGTGAAATTAGATGCTCCCTCAAGTCTATCTTCGATCTTGATCCTGTTCACCATCTTGACGATAAGATAGATGCAAATAAGGATAAGAATAAGAATAGAGTATATTGCTACTTGACTAAATATGATCATGATCTTTCTTATACCTGCTCTGATACCATGCTAGTTTTTATGATTAGATTGAAGAGCATAAATTTAATTCAAAAATCAGACACAACACAGAATACTGGGAAAACCCTCCACTTGAGGAAGAAAAATCTAGCAACAATATATCACTTATATATTGAATGTCAACACAAATGTCTCCTTTATAAAGAGGCTGATATGAAAGCCAATTAGAAGCATCATAATATGATGCTAACACAGTAACAAAGTAATGCAATCTGCTAATGATAAACTTCAACCTTCCATAAAATATTGATTTCCACTTGATGAAAAAATCACACTTATATATATCAAACTTGAGAACAATGAACTGAATGAATATATGATAGAATGAGCAATGACCGACTTGTATATATACAAGAGAGAGAGGGAAGACATGCCTCTTCAAGTCAAGAAGTCAACCTCAAGTAGATGAATATGTCTCTTCAAAAAGGTGGTGAATCATCAATTCAACCTCTAATAAAATATTAATTATTATTTAACAAATGACATGTCATTTCATAAAATTGCCTTCATCAATTAAATAGCTGATAGTCTATAATTTAGTTGTCTTCTTCATGGAGTCTAGGCTAGAAGATAATCCTGATGATTCCTTGAACATCATTAAATATGCCACTATGCCACCATATATTGCATCCTTTATATCTATAGTAGTTCGGGTGACAATTGAAAACTTAGGTCAACATCAAAAGAAAGTTTGGTACTTTCATACCTATTGAGCTCCTTGGAGAATTGAGGAAGAAAGAGAATGCCTCCAATTCACATTATGAAAAAAAATATACCTCTTCATCGAATTGATCTTCCCAAGGAGAGAAATTGTCCTCTGATAGCTCAAATTGAAAAAATTGAAGCTCTAGCTTATCAAAAACATGAGTAGTTGGTTGACCATCAACCTGAAAAAATTTGTTGTTGCTCAACATCATCACAAGATGTATGCTAGGACTAAGTTAAATAATCCAACTTGAACGTAATTTTATCCACATAACATTAAGTTACAAGATAGCTGCAAGAAGATGGGTCCAAAAAATGTTTAAAAAGTGGAAGTGTTTTTCTTGATTTTCTGAAATTTGTCACAGTTGGACTAAACATTTTAAGCATCTACACATATAATCTTTAAAAATTATAGTAATATGAAATGTATTATTTTGAGTCTAATTTTTAAATATGTAATTTATTCTTATACCCAATGATACACATTCATTTTTAATAGGCATGTATAAAAACCACTTTTTAAAAGTCACTTTTTTAGGATGATACCATGTATGTGTATGGCCACCATAATTTGACCTAAATAAAAGTATTTTTATAATTCCTTTTGGGGAAAAATGTGTATCATATAAGATTGATGAGGATATTTTTTAATATTATTTTACAAATTTTTTATTAGTTTTTTATAGGCCCTAATTGATGTTTTTGAAAATACCTCATGGACAACCACAAAAATTTGAGCTAAACTAAATATTTTTTAAATTTTTCATTGTGTAAAGAATTGTAGGAAAATTGATGTATTATAATTTTTTACAAGAAAACTAATTTTTTTAGTTATTGTAGAGGAGAAAAAATGAATTCCCCCTCCTCTAAGGGTGAGTGTTCCTCAACTACATGAAGGATAAAAGATCAGGTGACAAGGATAAAAGAACGAAGGATTTTTGCTTATATTTTGTGTTTTATGATGAATTAAGGGATAAGAGTTTTAGGAATTGAAAGAGTAGGCTTTAGAGGTCATGTGAGAAAACTAACAGGATCTCGATTGAGGATGAAAGTGATATGTGTCATAGTCTCATAAGGACCAAAAACTAAATTTGCTAACAAAGACAACAAAGAGCCAACTAGCTATTCGGTGATTAAAATTTAAATGCATGCTAAAATAACAGAATAGCAAAAATAGTAGAAATGAAAATAATATGTTTATGATAAATGAAATGACGAGATAAAAAGGAAGAGAAAGGATGTAGTTACCCTCTCTTTATCAAGTAAGTGAAGTTGAAAGGAGAGTATGCAACACCTGAATGTGCCAAGAGAACCCAAGTGCCAGTGTAGAGAGCTAAGATGTGAGAGAGCTTGCAAGAAGATGGTGTGGAATGAGAATGAGAGTGAAAGACTCAACTAGAGAGAATAGAATGGATAGAATGAGAGATGGATTGAATTAAATTGAAGAATGAGAGGTTAGAATGGAGAAAATGCATGAAAATGGGAATTTTCAATGTGTCTTCAAGCCACATAGGCATTACAATTCACAAGTAGGCATGAATTGTATCATCCCAATGACTACGCAGTCAAGAATATTTTTGGGACGTTTGTGTGGTGCATAGATGTTTGTGTGCATCATGCTAGCATCTATGATAAAATTTTACTTAAACAACAAAAAATAAAGGTGTTATGGAAAAAATTAAGGTTAGGAAAAAGGGGAATTACATTATCGATTTTAATTATTCTAAAGGGGAGGTTATGGAATACAAAATTATACAAGCTGCAATTTTCGACATTACACTTTGTCTCCACTTTAGTGAGCATGTGTATTTTAACATATGTGAGCTAAATTAGAGAAAGAGGTTGAAGAGAATATACCCAAGATGAAGAGGACATAGGCCTTTGATTTGGTATATGTGATTGAAAGGTTGAGCTAGGACACGGGTCTTTTATCCTGCAAAGCTAACTGCAATCTCACCATAAACATGTTAGTTGTAGACAAACACATTAGGAAAAAAAGAAAAAAAAAGACATTATAAAATTTAATCTGATAAAAGACAACGCTGATAGGTATGGCTAGCAAGCTAGAGACCTAATGACAAGAAGATATGAAGATGCATGATAGAAACAAACCCTAGAAAGGAGTATAACCCCTATCATAAAAGACAAGACTATAAGACAAGTCTAGTCAGGATGCCCCCAAGATAGATGACAAGGATATTTACGACATACATTTTTGAAAATACAAAAAGTGATAAGAAAATAATTAGATATGATATCCCCCCTTAGAATGATGTGTGCTATGCAGAGGAGCACATGTCATTCTAAAGAGAAGAAAGACATAGAGATGTTGTGACATGACATACATAGAAGGATGTATTCAAGGAATGTTGTCACATGAGGGACAACACATAGAATCCACAACATCAAGAAAAAAGGACATGAAGAAATCAAGATCACTAGGGGATCCAATTATTTGGGGTTAGAACTAGTAATAGAGGTATATTTATATAATATAGTATAATGTATATGAATTTTCATCACCCCCTAAATAGATGGGAATGAGAAGAAGAGCACATGAAGATAATGTAAAAAGTTAGATCAATAAGGAAGAGGTCTAAATACTCCAACACTTTGTATTGTCCTCGAAGTGAAAAAACAAGTTTTATAACAAATAGAAGAATGATGAGACAAATAGAAGAAGTTATACAACATATTTTATCTCATGTATCCAAGTACCTACAAGGGTAACAAGGGTCCTCCAAGCAAGAGCACAAACATTTACAGACAAGCATGGGGGAAACACAATCAAACACACATTGACAGACAAGTAGAGTTCAAAGACAACATTGGCATCCACATTCATCCTTCCTTCCTTCAATTCCTATCCAGAATGGGAAGAATCATTGCACTTGCACTTGGTTTTGTTTCTTCCAAAAGGGAGACAAGTTGTTTGTTGACATTGGATCTTATTTTGTCTTCAGACACTTACCATTTTTGTAGGTGATCTCATCTTCTTGGGGGCTATATAGTCTCTCTATCTCCCTCCTATGGGGGGCTATTGTATTGTATCCATGTGATAGATGGTGTCCTTGGGGGGTATTTGGGAGTCCTCCATCCTTCCCATCCTATCTCATAGCTTTTCATTCTCATCTCCTTTTCGGAGAGGGGTTTTTTTCCCACTGGGTTTTCCCCTTTTCTCCGGTTGTGGGAGATTTTTTGCATCTTCATGTACATGGGTACCTAACATAGTTGGGACCCATCATCATCATCTCTACATAATCATTGCATTTTCCTCCTTAAGTTGAACTTATGGGGGGTGTTAGTGTAATTAAATTAATTATTACACTAGCATAAGTTAACTTAGGTCATACATCATTTAGTCCTAGGTTGCATTTTAATAAATCATTTAATAATGGGGTAATTTCCCCTTCCTTGTTTGTAGGGATAAGATCCCTTCTAGAAGATGAGTTGTCCTTCTAAACTTATCTCAACATTTAATAATTTTCTAGATAGGGTTCACATGTTGTTAGATCAAGACACATGGAAACATCTAATGCATTTTTGGTTTTCTCTTATGCTTATATTCAAGGCATCTTGTACATTTGTAATAATTCAATCTCATCATATCATCAATATAGAATCTCTATTATGCATTCCTAGTTGCAACACTTTCTATGTGGTTGATTATCTTTCCTGGCAAGGTTCCTCCATTGAATATTTCAGAGCTTCAGGGACTATGCATCCATAATCTCAACATGGTATCAAAGCTTGTCCAATGAAACGTCAACCCTTGATCAAGAAAGTTGGTGTGCAAGATTCTTGTAGGTTGAAGGTTTCCATTGAAGGCTACTTGATTCCACCTAGGGACCAAGCTGATTTCTAAAGTAGATAGAGTCAAATCCGAGCTCGCCATTGTCTTCAAAATGCCTCAAAACCCTAGGATCGCCTATCCAATCATCAAAATCGGATACATCAACCTGGGAGCCATTAGAGGTATTTTAGGGTTTACAAAATCCATCATACAATCCATACAATTTGCAACAAAAAATCATCTTGGTCAGTTGTCCTCTGAGGCAAATTTTTTTTAGTCGCAGGCACTTTTCGTTTTAGAAAATCAGGGCTTTATCTATTTTGTTTGGAAAAAAGAAAAAAAAATTGGGCTTTATATAGTCGGCAGAAAAATAAATTCGACTGCTAATTTTATTCACAGTCGGCATCAATTTATTTTTATCGACATCTTATATTCTTTCGCCATCGACATATTTTTTAAGGGTTTGATTTTTATAATCTACGGGCATTATTTTTATCCGTCGACATACATATTCTTGATTTTTTTATTGCCTTTGGCAATATAAAAAATCAAATATATTATTATTGTTGGTTGTATTTGTTCCTTGTAGGAGCCCATACCGTCGGTCGGTCCACTTGGCCCATCCCATCAATGGCTCCATCCATCAGCGTTTCTCCAGCCAACCATCACCCTGTCGGTTTTGGTGTTCCATCCAACTTGTTCACTACCAAACCATCCATCTTGTAGATGGTTGCTTCCTCTGACGAAGGCTCTGCTTCATCCAGCGGCACCGCCCCTGCACCACCCAACTCCTCCTGGCTACCGCTCTGCTTTTGCTCCACCCGATGACCCAATTATTTTTTCCAATTGCATCGACAAGGTCATATCAGCGACCAAGTTTTTGCGCCCAGGGACTAATTTTTTGCTCCATTTTAGCTTGCCAATTACCTAATCTTGGCATTTTTTTCTTTTTATCATAACTTTTCACCAGGGTATCAAAAATCAGCAAACAAGATACTGTCGAAAAGAGAATTCTGAGTACTTTCTAGTGGTGACATCCATTCTACAAAGTTTTGCTTGTAGAAAATTCTACAACCAACTGAAGACAAATCCCTAATTTGGACTCAAAGGCTCGTAACTTCGTAACTGTTCATCAGATTTTAGTGATTCTAGTAGCAACATGAAGGTGATTCAAAGTTTTTTTCATCCATCTAGACCCCTTGAACAATTTCAGCTCTAGGAACTCTTGCATTAATTTTTTCAGTTTGGTACATTTGATCAATATCCTAGACATCCTAAAGCTTGGGAAAAGAATTTTTTGATCTGGGTAGCATCACTTTAGTTTTACATCATCTTTGGAAGCTTCTATTTGCTGTTGAAGGTCATTTGTCTTTGTATTTTTTGGAGAAAGTTCATTATGGGGCTTGCATATACTCCTCTGACTATGTTGCATAAGGGAAACTATTAGCAATGGCGGGATGGGATAAACCATCTCTAATCACTTGATTTATTGCCACATCTATTTGGTATAGTTCCTCGTCTGTGTGAAGGTATTCATGAATTTTGTTGGAGTTGCAGTATATACACTATTTTGGAGATCATTGCTATGTAAGTTGATTGTGATATTTTGAAATCTATTGATCATTGTGATTGTCCTCACATCCTTTGGACTAAGCTTTGGGAGATATACGAAGATTCAAATACTCCACCCTTCCCCAATGGTCATGGTTCAAAATGTCATTCCTCAGATTAGGTACCCATGTTGATATTGTTGTACGGGAGGTTGATTTCCTTGATCTTTCCGAAGAGGTTGACAAGGTTGCTTTAGGTGTTTCTTCTCCATTAGAGATAATTGGTATCCCTTCACATTCAGTGATTCCTTGTCCAGATTCATTGATTGAGGCTTCCACCATCATCATTCATCGGGACACATTTCATTTTCTATACTTGGCATCACAGGATGGCTTTGTTTCAGGTATCACTGACTTGGCCACTTCTATAGGTTTGGAGGGAATTCTTGAGGGGGTATCACTCCTCTATTCAGATCATACTTTGGAGAGTTTTCTTGAGTCTCCTCATCCCTTTGTCTTGACCTTGCTTAGGAATCCAGAGACTATCTTGGAGGCACTTTTTTTCTCTTCAAACATTTCATATATGAGACTTCTTCCTTGTCATTCCATTCAAGATTTGAGGTTTCTTCAACATCTACCATTGGTTTTTCTTCTTCCTAGCAGGAGACTTGTGGTTTGGAAACATTTTTTGGTTCATAATTATTTCAATTATTTTTAGGACACTTCATTTAGGGGGGCTATCAATTCTCCATCACATCCATTACACCTTCTTTGGATATTGTTTAGCATCAGTTTCTGCATTGTCCTGGTTTGTCACCCTCTTCATTGATTGTGGCATCTTCATCTTTAGGAAAGGAGACACATGAGCAGAGTTCAAAGAAAACATCGAAATCCACATTTATCCTTCAATTCCTATCTAGAATGGGAAGAATCGATGCACTTGCACTTGGTTCTATTTTTTCGAAAGGGAGACAAGTTGTTTATCATCATTGGATCTTGTTCTGTCTTTAGACACTTACCATTTTTGTAGGTGATCTCATCTTCTGGGGGCTATATAGTCTCTCTATCTCCCTCCTATGGGGGGGATATTGTATTGTATCCACGTGACAGGTGGTTTCCTTGGGGGGTATTTGTGAGTCCTCCATCCTTCACATCCTATCTCACATTTTTGCATTTTCATCTCCTTTTTGGAGAGGGTTTTTGTTCCCACTGGGTTTTTCCCTTATCTTCACTTGTAGGAGATTTTTTTCATCTTCATGTACATGGGTAGCTAACATGGCCTCATATCTGGGACCCATCATCATCATCTCTACATAATCATTACATTTTCCTCCCTAAGTTGAACTTATGGGGGGGGTGTTACTGTAATTAAATTAATTATTACACTAGCGTAAGTTAACTTAGGTCATACATCATTTAGTCCTAGGTTGCATTTTAATAAATCATTTAATAATGGGGTAATTTCCCCTTCCTTGTTTTTAGGGATAAGATTCCTTCTAGAAGATGAGTTGTACTTCTAGAACTTATCTCAACATTTAATAATTTTCTAGACAACATTCACATGTTATCACATGTTGTTAGATCAAGACACATGGCAACATATAATGCATTTTAGGTTTTCTCTCATGCCTATATATTCAAGGCATCTTGTACATTTTTAATCATTCAATCTCATCATATCATAAATACAAAATCTATATTATGCATGCCTAGTTGCAACACTTTCTACATGGTTGATTACCTTTCTTGGCAAGGGTCCTCCATTGAAGACTTCAGAGCTTCAGGGACTATGCATCCATAATCTCAACATGAGGCATTTCCATGGAATTAGGGAAAGGAGGAAGGTCTGGTAAAGAGGTGATTAGGGGAGGCTCCAAAGAAGTAGCCATGAACACTTGCACCTATTTGGGGTGAGGTTCATTAGGATCCGTCAAGGAAGTCAAAAGAAAAAAAGTGGGGATAGAGATAGGAGTGGGAAAAAATAGAAGCAAGAATAGAAACATAAGTAAAAGTAGAAATAAGAGGTTCCCCCTCAGTCTAATTCAACGCCTCATGTTCCCAAGTCAATACTTGTTGGTGATGTTTACACTTATGTGTAAGTTGATTGAGACGAATATGGGTCCTAGGAATAGTAGGCTAAGAAGAATTTTTGGGATCATGTTCGATCAAAGGAGTGGTCTCCACAATCATTGTCGATGGAAGAGTAGGCACTTGAGGAGGAATAGAGGGAGGAGTAGATAGAAACGTGGGTCTCAGTGAAGGGCCTCTTTCCTTTGTTTTCTTTAGAATCAGGTGGAGGAATGTGAGAAGTCCTTGGAGGCTAAGATGTAAGAACAATAAAAGAAGAGCTAGCTCCTGACACTAGCTTCCCCTTACCATATAGGGCGTGTCAGGGGATAGTGGGAAAAACTGAGAGTTAGAAGACTTGTAGTTTAAACTTCCACAACATGGGCACCTTTCCTTTTCTTTTGCTAGAAATAGTAGGAGCAATAAAGGAATCATTGGAGGTTATGAAGTCACAAAAGGAGAGGAAGAAGGATAAGGTCTATGGGAGAGAGATTTCTTGTATTAAGCCTTTGAAGGTGTAAAGGACAAGGCATGCTATTGCATGCATATGGAGGGCTTCATAGAAATTGCATGAGAAGAAAGTGGGAAAACAACATTAGGGGCCGAGACTCCCATCTTGTACCTATAATAGGCCCTATAGAATAAGAATTCATGGGGTGGTAAAGGTCCAACAGGGGTAGGCCAAAAATGATCTAGAGAGAAGTTACCACACGACATGAGTGGTTTATATCCAATGTCCTAGATAGTATGCATTGTTCCATCATGAGGAAATTTTAAACATTTATGGACAAATGAAGCAACCACATTCATAGAGACTAGGCATGGAATACCTAGTCTAACCCTGAACAAGTTAGATTCAGGGATCGCAACAAATGGGACATCAAGAGATTTAGGCCCAACAAGGATCAACAAAGAGATAGAGTCAATAGGTGGGACAAAAAGACCATCATGAGTATGGAGCATGGTCTTCAATTCCTCATACTTATCCTTATGTAGATTGTTGATAAAGAGGGTCTCTATTGTAATGAAATTGACCTAACTAGTAAGGTCAACCATACATTGGTCATGATGTTACCATTGACTTGAGTCAGTATGTATAGCGGAGAAGGTTCCTTGTTAATGGGAAAGTCATGTGGTGTGTAGGTTATGTCAAGAATCTTCTTGGAGGAGGAATAGAGGTGAACGAGACCATGTTCACATACTCAGAAGGGATAGGATCAATAAATGAAGAGGAAACTATTATCAACTTAGTAGAATGAGAAGGGAAAGGATTTGTGTATATTTTTAGTTAGTTGTTAGGCTTAGCTAAAAATTTATTTGGATTTTTTTTCTTACCATCAATTCAGATGGTACCACTATCTATGTGGTCTTAGATGACATGTCTAAGATGCACACAATGTTTAGTATCATGACCTAAAACTTGGTGGTATTAACAAAATTTTTGTGCATCATACTAGTTGGGATAAGGTCTGGACAATGATCTTATTTCAGGTAGAGAGATCAAACCATATTTTAATAAATTTTTAAGAACATTAGAGTAGGACTCAGATAGTTCTTGGAAGATTCTATTTCATCTTGTGGAGTTCTTTTTGGTAGGAATGAAAAAAACATTCACTAATGCTTAGTTCTTTTTTGACTCAAAAATAGACACAAATAATCAATTATCAAGACAAGAGGATGAGGAAGGACCCTCATATTGCATCATTGTCTATTAGTATTCTCTCAATGCAACATATAAATGGCTAAAAGAGGGGTATTTCATCATAAGAACTTTCTCTCTCAATGCTAGCACAATATTTTTGATAAACACACGTCAAACATTAGAATCTAGTAGGGCATAATAGATTTGGGAGAACAAGAATCAATAATGGGCAATGAAATCAGTTACGTTTTCATGAGCCCCCTACTTGCATAAGATGAGATCAATAAAAGTGATCTTTGGTCCAATGTTTTCCTGGAACTATTGTAAGAATTGATTAACCACTTGATCAAAATATAAGATGAAGTTTCCAAGAAGTGAGTGTACCCACTCCAACGTAGCATCCTTGAGAGATTGTAGGAATATATTTGCTAACAAAGCATTCTAATGGAAGAAATCAATACACATGGTGATAAATGATAAGACATGGGTTTGTGGTCACCCCTACCACTATACTTATTAAATTTAGGTATTTCTATCCCTTGAGGGATGGAAGCATTCAAAATGGTAAGAGAAAAAGGACTACAATAATAATATAGTTGCAATGTGAATTGAGAGGTAGAGCTAGTTAGGCTAGTCAATTGCAATTGCAAATATCCCATGTTTTGTAACAAAGCATTCAAGATGGGATTGGTTGACGAAGCCGAACTAGTTGAGGTGGTAGAGGCTCTTGTTTCAGATACAAGGGTCTCATATCCCAAAGGGATGCGATTCAATCGGACTATAGGGATATTCAAGGGCATGGTGTTGGTACTATCAACAATGGTGAAAGAAGGAACAAAATGACTAGTGTCTGCCATATGCACAAACACTCTTGGTATTAGAACTATAATTGCGTGCCAGTTATTTCCAATTGGACATCCTGGGTATTTCCCAAGATAGAAGTGTATGAGGGGATATTGGTCTCCACCAAGTTAGCTATCCCTTGAAGCAACTCAATACCTTTGTGATATGAGATAATCAAATCCCTCAAACCACAAACAACAGGAGCATCTTAAGTGTATGTATCATCTTTTCTTAAGAAGTCTTCAAACTCTTTTAACCTCTCACCTAGAGACTAGAATTTCTCAAAGGGGACCTTGAGAGTAGAATCATAATCTAGGGGAGAGGAAGAGTTAGAAGGAGTGTTTGGTGGAGAATGTGTTTTCAAACTTCAGTTGATGGACGAACAAAATAAAAAAGGAGGGGAAAAACTAGATGATAGTCCTATAGTGAATTCCTCAAAATTAGGACCCTAGCCAAGAGGACTAAAATGTCTCCTAAAACCCATATCCAAATGTCAATAGTTTCTTCTAACTATGTGTTCAAAAGTAGTGGAATAGGATGTGAAACTCATAAAAGGTGTTGCAACACTTAGTCCAACACACGTCTCGACAAGAGAGAAGAAAATATCAACAAAAGATAAAGGTATGGACAAGTTCATGCCAGGTTCACCAAAATTTAGAGGAAAAATGACACCCCTCTCCTCCTGTAAGGGCGAGTGTTCCTCAACTACCTCAAGGACAAAATATTAGGTGATAGGGATGGACAAACAAAGGATTTTGTCTTATATTTTGTGTTTTATGATGAATTAAGGGATAATAGTTTTAAGGACTGAAAAAGTAGGCTTCAGATGTCCCATGAGAAAACTGATAAGCTCTTGACTAAGGATGATAGCGCAGTGCGTGAACATCCCCATGATGCGTTGTAGTCTCGTACATATCAAAAAGAAAATTTTCTAACAAAGATAACAAAGAGCCAATTAGCTATTTGGTGATTAAAATATTAAATGCTTGCTAAACTAAAAAAATAACATAAATACAAAATGAAATAACATGTATATGTTAAATGAAATGAAATGATGAGATAAAATGGAAGAGAAGAACTCACAAGAGGTTTAGGCAATGAAGCATCCCACAATGCTGCAAATTGAAAATCTACACACATAGAAATGGGGGAAATGTTGGGGATATTTTCGGGGCTTGTCTTGTTCAAACCCCCTATGTAGGTGTTCCCACCTCCAAAAACAACTAGAGAGATAGATAGAGAAAATAAAATAGACAAGATGAAGGAAATAGATAGACATGGAAAATATGTAAATAAAGAAGTTAGAACAACAACATGCTATCAAAATAAATGATAATGAAATGAGAAAGGATATAGTTACCCTCCCTTTAGAAAGCAGGTGAAGCTAAAAGTATAGTATGCAACTCGTGAATATGCCAAGAGAACCAAAGTGTCAGTATAGAAAGCCAAGACATGAGAAAGCTTACGAGAAAATGGTGTAGAATGAGAATGAGAGTGAAAGAATGAGATAGAGAGAATAAAATGGATAGAATGAGAGATAGACTAAATAGAATTGAAGAATGAGAGGTTATAATGGAAAAAAGGCATGCAAATGGGTGTTTTTGGTGTATTTGCAAGCTACAAAGGCATTACAATTTGCGAGTAGAAGGGAATTGTAACATCCCAATGACTATGCAATCAAGAATCTTTTCGAGATGTTTGTGTGACATACAAACATCTGTGTGTTGCACTAGAATCCATGACAAAAGCTCACTTAAGCAGTTGAAAATAAAGGGGCCAGGGATGAAATTAAGGTTATGAAAAAGGGGAATTGCATTATTGATTTTAATTATTCTAAAGGGGAGGTTATAGAATACAAAATTATACAGGGTGCAATTTTTGGTATTACAGTTATAAAAAATATGAAAACTTGACATTTCAAGTTTATGGACCAATTTCCTTAGATATTAATTAAAACATAGAAAAAACTACCCAATCATTAAAAAAATTACATATTTGCAAACTAGACATTGTCATCTATAATGGGTTTTAATTTCATAAAAGAAATTGGAAAAAAAGTCATTAGCCATATTGCTGATTTTTTTTCTCTTGGCATTGGCATAATATTGTCCTTATAGGTCCAAAGCTAACCTAATTCAGGTTATCATACCTTTCTTGAGCCTAAAAAATAAAAAGGTGGGTTGATATTTCATTTTTTTAAGAGTGAGTACCTACTTTAAAATGGTACCTATTCTAAAAATAAATGGGTACCTACTTTAAAGCAAGTACCCATTCTATTTTTAAATGCGAAATAAAAAATAGATTAGGAATGGGTACCCATTTAAAAATGAGTACCTATTTAGGCCAGGATCCCAAACCATAATGAGTACTTATTCTGTTTTAAGGCTTGGGTACCTGATTCTAGGTGAAGAGCTACACTCTTAAAATTGTCTCTTTGTTTTAATCTTGTCTTGGCAATCTACTATGACACGTGTACTACAAAAATTAGACTTGTGGCACACTTCTTCGACACTCAAATTTGTAGCACTTTCAGATGACCCTTATGAGGTGCACTGTGTACGAGGAAGACAATATGTTGCACACAAAATAAAGATGCTCTCATATGCATCCATATGATCATCCAACTCACATTCTTCAAGTGCAAAATATTCACAATAAATTCCATCAATTATGCACATAATTATCTCTACATTTGTCTCTTCATGTATAGTTATTTCTATGCTATCATCATGCACAGAATCATCAGTAACTTTAAAATTAGAAAAGGGGACAAAAGAAGGTAAAATATCAAATAAGAAAACTTCTTCTTATCCACTATTTGTATCACCAACATGTGCATGCACTACATAATCAACTACTTGATCTAGTTTTTTTTGATAAATCATTTGCATGCACATCTTCCTCACTATCCATACTACTATGACAAACAACAAGGTCATTTCTCTCATCCTCAAGCTGGAGGTTATCATTAATTAATTTATTACAATCACCCATAGATGATTGATCCAGCTAAAGGTAGGTGAAAAAATTGTCATATGCATATGTATTTTTTTCATGACATGCATTAATACCTTCTTCTTACTGCCTACAAGAACAATCATCACTTGATATCACACTTCTACTTGATGCCACCTCTATACGATCACCGTCTTCAACAACTTTCTCAACACCAAAAATAATTGTTCTTTAGGATAAATATTTTACAATCATATCATTTCTTAGATCATCAATGAAATCAAGGCACATATATGCCTATTGCATGTTCACCAAATTAAATTCTTCATATATTGAACTCAAATCAAATTTGTAAGCTTCAAAGAGCATATCAATACAATGTGTCAGGTCTAAAATAATTTGGAATCTAGGAAAGGGGAATAACAAACCTATGACTAAAATCTATGCTAGACTCTCCCTCTTTCCATCTGATGTCTTTGAGTTCTTCAACAAGAGTAACAAGGTCTATAGTGAATTCTTCTTCAAATGTTTCCTTAAAATGATTCCAAGAGGCAAAGGAATGTTGTGGGAACCATCATACCAATTCTTTTCCTTTCCTATTAATAATAGGTAACAAAAAATCTCATCCACATTTCCTCATCTTTAAAATAATATTTCTCCATGAAATATGAAAATGTCTTGACATGTGTGTCCTCTTCCCAATGATAATACCTATCAAACCTTGACATAAATCTATATATTGAAGATCTCATTGTTTGAATTTCATATTTGACACAAGAAAGGTCAATTAGATGCATATAAATGGGATGAAATGGGACAACAAGGGATGGATAAATCTTATTTTATGTAGCAATAGGGTGTCTTTGTGATCATAGAGCCTTGATTCTTACTTTACATTATATTTCAAGCTCCTTAATCTATTCTATCCTTGTTTTAGAGTATGGATGCTTGTAGGTTTAAATGTGGATTTTTATTTGGTGTTGGGATGTATGAAAAACATGGGGGCTCATCCTCACAATACTCTTGGACATTTTCTCTATCATAACATCTAGGGTTTGAATTATATGTTATGTTTTCTGATGTATCCCTAGGGTGGATGAGTCCACTTTAGTTAATCATAGCTGGTTGCAATTAATTATATAGGGTAGAAAAGAGAGGAGATTTTTTTTTCCTTTAAATGAAGTAAACCATGCTTCAAATTGGAATAAAATGAGGTACCTTATCCTTAGTTACAATCACTTTGTTTTGTATTCATGAAACAAGAAAAATAATAGATTTTTTTTTTCTTTGATAATAGAGTCATCACCTCACAATAGTGAAGAAATTATTGAAGCAGATGAACCTCCAAGGTACAATTTTGATTCTAGGTTGCAACCACCACTAGAGTCTTCACATTAATATCAATCTATTAAACCTTGTCATTTTTCAAGCACCATTTAGTTGGCATAAGTTGACCGGATGCCTAAATTATCCAAATGTAATGCATAACTGAAAACCTTTGTAATCTACCAAGGCTCTCAAAATATTCTTTTACCTTATATATCCCCACCAACAACACTATTTTTTTGGGTCCCAAAATTGCCACTCCACTTCCTAGAACCAAATATCACTCACAAGGCCAAGTATGTCATGATGTAAGTGAAATCAGCTCATCAATAGACTATAGAGAGTTGAAGGCCAACTCTATGAGAGTGGATTATATCTCCTATGCTTCAAGCTTAACTTAGAATTGGGAATGCTATTCCTAGGGGTATACCTTAATAGATATTGAAATGACACATAATGAACAATAATAAACTAATGATAGCCAAACTCAACCTTCTTACTTGGCCTCAAAGACTATTACTGAACCAATTAAAACTATTTATATTTAAACCCATATATAGTTGATATAATTGTGCAAACATAACCTACATAAGATAGATTCATTGAAAAAATCTCTTAATGATAAATCCCTTTTTACGATATGAGGTTATGGACTCAAACAATTACTCCTACTCCTATGGTACTAATTTGTGATTTGTTTGATGTGTGACTTGAGATTGATTAGTTTGAATAAATATCAGTACCTTATTCATTGGGTTATAGAGTCACAAATAACATAAAAGGAAAAATGAAGGAAGCATAACAGAGTCAATCTAGGCATATATGCCATCAAGCTACAAGTATTACAAAGAGAGCATATTTAGAAATCCAAATTGAATTGTAGTAATCCTTATGTAATACACATACGATTATTATAAATTTTGTAATATTTTAAAATGTCACATTAACAAATGCTTATTATATTCATGTTAGTAAGTGTGACAAGAGAAAAATTGTATAACAGTAAAGATTTTCCTAGAGAGATACAAATAATCATGGAGACATTCTCTGCATAATGAAAATACACTTATTTTTTCACATGCCTCACAAATTCACTACCCTTTTACAATTGGACATAATGTGGCTAAAACCATAGACTACTCTCTACACCTACGTAGCCTCTAGTCACCACCAATAGAACCAACCTACTTTAAAAATGATCCAAATTATACCTATAACAACAACAAGGTGTTAACCCTAATTGTTGCACTATTTACATTTTTAAAATGCATAGCTGAGGTATTCTCCCACTTGAAATGGATGTTACAAATGTAAGGAGAAATTGATATTTAATTTTGGTAGATGCATGACTATTATGTAGTAATGGTGGTGGGACAAAATTAAAATCAACACATTGAAATGAAGCATTTTGGGATTTAGTTTTTCCTAATAAGATGGTATATAATATCTCCACACTCTAATCCTCAACATTCTTCACAACACTATCTTATTAGGATCACAAGTTCATACCTACCCTCATTTTAGTACCTTGTATGAGGTACTCTTGACCTTTGATCCCCAATGTATCGCACTATGTTTCCTTTTTGAGATTGTGAGTTTGTACTTCTCTCAATATACATACTTTAAGAAATTAATTCCTTGTTACTATCGACACCTTGAAAAATGTATGAGTCATGATTCACTCCTAACCCCAACCTCTGAAACTCCAAAATTCTCATGCTTTCACCATTTTCTCCCACCTACATCCCTACACATCTTAGGTCGCCATTAATGACCCAATAAACCCCTACAACTATCCAATTAGATTTTACTACCCTAGAATATTTTTTCATCATAAAGATACATATTTGTTGGGATTAAGGTGTCTCAACCTTTGCAAATCCTAGCATTAATGTTGTTAATTAATTATTTATTAGCCTATATATTATTTTATGTCATTCTTGTGATGTCACTTTGTGGGACCTACTTTGGTGAGGTGGAAACTTACATGGAAAGTGACTAGGATGACATGCATCCTAAATTGGTGGAAATAGGCATCCCACTTTGTGGAACCCACTGTAAGCTATTTTAGTGGAATTTGACATAAGTTGTAAGAGTTGGACTATGACAACTACTATGATGGATTATGAAAAAACTATGATAGCTTTTATGACAGTGTAAGAGTCAAGTCTAGTAAAAATTATGGCAGATGTAAGTCTTGCATGTGGTAGGTGTATTGCATATTGAGAGGACTGAAATTTGTCATAGTAATTTATGACATATGGGTTGCATGTTGAGATTTTATGCTAGTTGTTTTAGCAGGTGAAGATAGGCACCTTGCACATTATCCTTTTTGTTTGCATGCATGTAGTGAAGAGGATGTTGACATGTGGCATTTCTACGTGCCCATTTTGGTGCTCTATAAATATGAGCATTTGCTAGAGGAGTTGGGTGAGAAGAATTTTTAACTGCAGGGTTAGGTTGTCATATTTCTTCCAGAAGAGCAAGATGTAGTCTCCATGTTAAGGCTACGAGCCTAAAATGTATTGTAACCATATTGTTGTTGACTAATACATTGGTTCAATGCTTTGGAGGGTAGGGTTTTTTACCTGAAATGGTTTTTCCCACTTATATCGTATTTTCTTCTCTTTTGTTTATCTTTCTTCTATTCTTCGTGTTTCTCATTCTTAAATATTAATTTATATGCCATTATGCTGCTGAAATTTTCTTAGATCTTAAACTACATCATATTTCCTCTATGGGTTAATGCATGGGATTTTAACTATGTATGTTTCCACTTTATGGCATAGTAGTATGTTCTTGTATTAGGGTGTTAAAATTTGATTTGTTTAAAGAAACATAAGATACTGAAGGTGCATATTGGTTCTTGGAAGGAATTTTGAGTTCGTCATTCCCTTTCAATATTATCATGAAATTTTTATGATGGAAAGGGAAAATATTCTCATGCTATAATTAATGAGGTGATTAAAGTTTAGCTTCTATTCTGATAAATTTCATATGCCCTTTCTTGGCCTTCACATAAAATCTAGTGGTGCTATGAATGTAGGTAATATCTAAATATTAGAGAATAACATTCGTACATTCTTCTATGGTCCATCAAGGCATATTTTTTGTACATTTTTAGGCACAATTTAAGAAAAACAATGGCTAGTAGGAATTTTTGTTTTCTACAACATATGAATAATGGATCAAGAAAATCATTATAGATCTTACATCTCTCTAGGGGTATTAAGCACCCAAAAAATGTCATTTGAAAATGATGAAAATTTGATAGAAATAGTTACAACACCAACATAATAGATACATTCACAAGAAGCCCTAGGGTTTCAATTTTAGTTTTAGGTATCACAATTTTAACATTGTAATAATCTAGATTCATTCCAAATTTGTAATAACACTTGTAATATTTAAAAAGTGAGTTATTAAACATAGAATCAAACTTGATTAAGTGGTTTTGTGAGTGTAGCATACATTTTTTAATGTGTTTTTGATATGTTAGTCAAATCTATGACTGTAAAATCCTCAAATTTTTTTGAGGTGCCACTTTAGAATAATAATAAAAAAAGTTTGGGTATACTTGTGAATTCACATAAGCTTTCCTTTCTCATTGACATGGACAACAATTCACAACATGAACTTCTCAATTATTTGAATAAATATTGGTTACATACAAAGGAGGAACACAATACTAATCTCTACATACAATGCTTGCCTTCTATCATGGGTGATATTCCACTAGAAGACTCCTAATTATGTTTTACATAGTTTGAAATTTGTTATATTTGCAACATTTATCATTATCATTTTTCCAACATTTCTTTTAACTTGGGTTTGCTAAGTCATAGTTATTGTATTTTTTGACATGTAACTTTGATGGCTAAATAGTTTTCTAAAAATCAATGGTTTATGTTAACTATAAAAGTGATTGTCATCTAACCAAAAAAAGCATATAAAAGGGGAGTATTTTTTTCATTTTCGTGTAATTTGAAAACCATAAGTCAAAAATTTGCTTACAAATAGTCAATAGAAAGATTTTTTTGTTTCAAAGACTTTAATGTTGAGATTATTTAAAAATTGTGTTGTTTAAACACATATTTTGTCTCCTCATTTAATAGGAAAATTTTAAGTTTCTAAGTGCAAATTAGGCAATAGGAATTATTATCTTTTGATTAGCTACTCAAATTGATTATTGCTTTTGTGAAAGTGAATATCAATTTCCCATCTCATTGGAAACAATATCACACTCAAATATTATAAAGTACCATTATTCATTCCATTGAGATTGTTATATGCACTAAAATATATAAAGTTTCAATTCAAGGGGGATCAAAATAATCAAGGTGAGTTGTCATTGTCATTGTTCCTTGTGCACTTTATACTTCTCTTACATTTCTTTTGTGATTCTAAGTTTGCAATAAAAAGATAAGGAAAAGTGATATAATAAATGTGATCAAACCTTCAATTTTTTGTGTATTTATCCATCCCCAAAGCTTCTACTTATATTGAGGCCTTGAAAACTACCAACAAATTTTTTTGGGAAGGTCAAAGAACTATGAATCCATGAGCTAGAAAATGACCTCCTAAGTATAAGTCTAAGAGACTATAATACTATAGAGGATTATTTCACATAAATTAAATCACTAAGATTGCAACTAAAAGAATGTGGGATTGATTGTTTTCCAAAGATTTGTATAGGAATGAAACATCAAAGAATGGGATCACAGGTGCGGATCTCAAGCGCATGGCACCCTAACAATCAAAATATTTAGAATTTGCAGAGGGGAAAGAGTCTGAATGATATGGACAAGTATCGTTTTTGTCATCCTGACAATCGATCCCCCATTGGCCATGGGTACACAAAATTTTTTGGCAACATGCAAGGGAAAATAATGATTTTCGTCGTTATCGTTTTCCATGACCTAACTGGAAACCCTACCATTCCAGGTGGCTTGTGCGAGGTAAGCAACTAGTCTTTGATCTTTATAAAGATGACAGAGGTGTTTTGCAGGATTCGGAGAATTAGAGACAACCAGACAAAAAATATGAGTATCTTGACAACCTAGTTGAAAAAGCCGAGGCAACTTTTAGATTTTCTAAAAAGAGGTATAATAATAATGGCGCTCCCTTAAAAACTAATGACTACCCAAAACTTTATTCAGCCTCAACGACAAAATGGTGCAAGATTTGGATATGATGAAAAAGTTAAAGACCATCTCCCAAGGCACTACCAACAGGAAAATACAAACCACAGGGATAAGTGATATCATGGTGTTTCAAAGGCACAAGGTAATCCTAATGGGTACCCTAGTTCACGCAGGGTTTCTGATTAGTATCATAAGTATAAGGGTCTCCAAGCAAATATGCAATCGTGTATCCGTGAGAAACAAGAAAGCAATCTGTCGAAGGAGCCGAAAGATCCTCGCATGTTTTCTGATCCGCATCATAAAAATAAGGGTTCACAAGAAAATTTGCAATCACATACCTCAGTGACTCAAGGAAACAAGCCGTTGAAGATGCAAGTGCAAAGGGAAAAAAATGGGAGTACCACTTATGAACAAAGGGGAAAGTCATTGAAGTTGAAACAAGCAAAAAGAAAGAAGAAGAAGGCTTCTAAAAACAAAAAGAGGACTTCGAAGTAGTGGAAGCCTAAACAACCAGAACAAAAAGAATCTCATCACAATATGGACCCTCTACATGCAAAGGAAGGTAAGCTCACTAACATTGTCTTTTTAGAAGAAATGCTTAGTCCCCAGATCCAAGACCGTTGTGACAAGGCAATATTTTGTAAGTTTTGGAACCTTACCCTTTCTCTAAATGAACTTAAGGAATTAGTATATGAGGACTGGGTTGGAGTAGAGCAGGTCCTCTATTTGGATTTCGATAAGGGTATTTTTGCTGCCATTTTTGATAGCAAGCAAAATAGGGATTTTGTGTTTAGAATAAAATCTTGGTCCTATAAAGGGGCAGGATTGACCATGCAACCCTGGCTCCCAAATTTTAATCCTGATTGTGCATCCTTCAAATTCGTTCCCTTTTGGTTTCAGATGCCTTCTCTACCACTAGAATATAGAGAATTGTGGATAATCGAATTAATAGCCAATCAAATGGGTACTTTCCTCATGCATGATAAAGATTTCTTTAGAGACCCTTCAAAACCTATAAGGACTTTTGTTTTAATGGAAGTAGATGAGCAAATTACTAAGCATATAATGTTGTCTTCTACATTTAGAAAATGGCCTCAACGAATATTATTTGAATCTGTTGAGTCTGTTTGTCTTAATTGTCATATTGAAGGGCATTGTCAAGACAAATGCCCAGTGATAATCTCTTCTCTCCAATCAACACATCTAACTAATGCCAAAAGAAGAGATGACTGGGTAAAAGGAAAAGTATGGGATCATGAAGAAAGGGATAAGAATGTTAATAACTCTAAACGCTTACATTATACTCACAGCCCTCCAAAGTGGAAGAAGTCAGAGGGCATCACTGAGGAGCAATAGTAAATGTTTCACTTTCAAAGAATATGTGGAATTTTGGAAAAATCTTTTCCACTCTTTCTTTAAACTTATATTCCCCTCAGGTAATGCTTTTTTCTAAATATCAAGCATTTGAAATTGCTATGAAATTAATGTTTCAAGGAACAAGGGAATACTTCTCCTCTCGGTTGGCTAAGGCAACAGTTGATGAGGAAAAGGCTCCCCCTAATATTAAAGAAAATAATCTTCAATTCGTCACATCACCTCATCTTACAGATATGGAACTCCAACTTTTAGCAGAGACTTATGTTTTCAGTAGGCTCGGATCTTTTTGATGAAATCGCAATAGACGAGGACCTTTGGGCTAAAGATTTTGAAGAATCTTCCACTTCCAACAAAATTTTGTCTTTAGATCTTGTTGCTTCTACAGTTAAAGGTTGCAATATCCCTTGCACTTCTAAGGCTCTAATTTTATTGAAGAAAATGGGTCAAAGGTTCCAATGTTAATGCAGTCTCCTCTAAATCCTCAAGTCAAGAAAACCCTTGGGAAGAGAGGTAGGAAATAAAATCTAGTCAAAATGCAAGAGTAGATAGAATCATGTACACAGTTGACAATTCAGGAATCTTTGTCAAACAAGCGTTCGAGGAGAGCATGTTGCTCTTCTTGAGCCCAATGAAGATTTTCTCATGGAATATCAGGGGCATTAATGCCCCTGAAAAGTGTTCCCACATCAAATACTTGATTGATGCGAGTGAGGCAGATATATTTTTACTTCAGGAAACAAAAACTTCACAAGAATTGTTTGAGTCTTCAATATATAAGTGGAAGAATTGGGTTTCCTCACATTCACCTGCTCAAGGAGCTTCAGGAGGGCTTATAGTATTATGGACCCCTAAGTTACTCCAAGTTAAACCTCATAAAAATCAGCCCTCTTGGCAGCTTGTGGAAGTTACAAAATTTGATAGACATTTCTGGCTTATAAATGTGTATGGTCCTACTTCCACAACTGATAAGAAGAGCCTATGGGATGAAATATCCACAAATATCAATGCAATCCATAATGATAAAATTATTATTGTAGGAGATTTCAATGCAATAACATCACTGGAGGAGAAAAGTGGTGGTATTTTTCCTCCAAATCAGGTTATGACTGATTTTCATCATTTCATTCTAGCAAATGCTTTGCGGGATATTCATTCTGAATCTGGAAAATTTACTTGGACCAATAGAAGGAAGGGATTTTTTCAAATAGCTAAAAAGTTAGATAGATTTTTAGCTTCTTTTAATTGGTTTGCTTCATCTTACAAGTTAAATTCTCCTGAGTCTGATCATTATGCCATATCTTTATCGATATCAGGGACATTTAATGTTAAGGCTAAATCTTCTTTTAATTTTGAGAGCATGTGGTTTAGGGATCCCCAGTTTCTTGACTTACTAAAAAAATGGTAGAAGACTGCACCTTATGAAGTTGGATCCAAAATGTTTCAATTTTATAAGAAGCCGGCACACATAAAGTACCAAATTAAGATATGGAATAGTCAGGTTTTTAAGAACATATTTCAGCAGAAAGATCTAGTATTTAAAGAGCTGACCGGTATACATGAAAGTATTATTAAAAATGGGTTAGATTCGGACTTGTATTTAAGACAGTGCTCTCTTCAGGTAGAATGGGTAGAACTATGTGCAAGGGAAGAATCTTACTGGAGACAAAAGTCTAGAGAGCTGTGGCTTTGTGAGGGAGATCGTAATACAAAGTTTTTTCATTCTTCTGCTCAGATTAAGAAAGCTTCTAATTCTATTCACACTATCCAGGAGATATCTTTTGGTAACTGGTTAACAAAGGAAGAAGATGTTATCCATGAAGGTATTAAATTCTTTTCTAATCTTCTTTCAGCTCCTCAAAAGACAACGGATTGCAATTCCAATGTTGAAAAATGTGAAAAAGAACTTCTTGCTACAATTCCTCATCTGATTACTAATGAAGATAATGATCATTTACTAAATCCTTTTACTTTAGAAGAATTAAGGAATGTAGTTTTCTCACTACCACCAGAGAAATCTCCAGGCCTAGATGGTTATACAACTTTATTCTTTCATAAATGTTGGGACTTTATATGTGTTGAATTGCTTTGGGCTCTGGAAGAGTCAAGAATAATGGGTTTTATGTTAAAACAGTTTAATGTCACTAACATAGCTATAATTCCCAAAGTCAAGGACCCTAAAACATTTGTTGAATTTAGGCCCATTTCTTTGTGCAATACTATATAAAAAATTTTCACAAAAGCAATCTATTTGAGATTACAATCTCTTATTCCCAAAATTGTCTCTCCTGAACAAGGAGGGTTTATACCTGGAAGAGAGACTCATGAAGGGGAAATAATAGCTCATGAAGTTCTACATTCAATAATCACATCATGTCTTCCTTCATTCATTGTTAAATTAGACATGATGAGAGTTTATGAAAAAGTAAATTGGGAATTTCTAAACTCGGTACTATTAAAATTTGGTTTTTCTTCGCATTGGAGGAAATGGGTCAGATCATGTCTCTCAGGGGAAAAATTCTCTTTAGTAATAAATGGGAGTCTAGTGGGATTTTTTGGTTCTTCACAAGGTGTTCATCAGGGTGATCCACTTTCGCCATCTTTATTTATAATTATGGCTAAAGCTTTAAGCAGATACATTACATTCAGGCACTCTCAAAATCAATGGTAGGGTGTGCAAATTCCAAATTCTTTAATCTCAGTTACTCACAACCTTTTTGCTGATGATACCTTATTGTTCAATAAATCCTCATTAAAGGAGGCTTAGGAGGTTAAAGAAGTATTGGATAAATACTCGATAGTTTCAGGTCAGAAGATAAATGAGGCTAAATCTAAAGTTTATATTTTCAATACCCCTGATGTTTTGAAAAGGAAAATTGTCAAACTTTTAGGCTTCCAAGAGGCAGACTTACCTTGTGCATATTTGGGCATTCCATTCTTTAAAGGTTCGAATAAACCTTTTTATTGGCACAAGCTCATAGATAGACTTAAATCTATAATTATTGCATGGAAAGCCAGATGGCTATCCTTAGCTGGCAGAATTCTTCTGATAAAATCAGTCTTATCATCTATCCTGAATTACTCTTTATTAGTTCTTAAAGCTCCCGCCTCTGTTATTTTGGAAATTGAAAAGATAATAAGAAACTTCTTTTGGAAAGGCAATATTGACGAAAAAAAAGATTCCTCTAATCTCCTTAGATGGTCTGGCCAAAGGAAAAAGTCAAGGTGGGGCTGAGGTTCATAATCTCAAGTGGAGAAATAAAGCCTTCAGGGAAAAACTTGCATGGAAGATGTACATAAACCCAGAGGCCAAATGGGTGCAAATCTTGCATTAAAAATATTTGGATAGCTATAACCCACTTAGAATTTTCACGGTGGCTGATCCTCCAAAGGGATCTTCAATCTGGAACTTTATTATAAACAACATAAACCTTATAACAAAGCATTCTTCTTGGGAAGTAAATGATGGGAGAAGTGTTAAATTATGGTATGATTCATGGTTAGGTAAGCTTCCTCTGTGTTCTAATCCAGAGTTACAGGAGTCAAAAGAAATCCTATCTAATGCTTGGGGGGAGAATTTACTGGACTATGTTCAGTCTTCAAATCCAATATTGGGAAAGGTAACTTGGAAAACACACTAGCTTCTTTATTAAGTAATCATCAAATTGAATTGTTTAATAATTCAATGAAAGATAGATCAGTTTATCTATCTTCAAAGGCTGACAGATTAATATGGTCAGCTTCGAAAGCTGGTTCATATTTAGTTAAGGAAGGTTATGTGATTTTAACAAAATCAAATTTACCTTTTGAGCCCTAGCGAGCATTCAAATTTTGTTGGAATAATAAAGTCCTTCCAAAGGCTGGGAGTTTTGCATGGCTTACTATACAAAAAAGAATTTTAACAAGTGATCGTCTTGTAAAACTAAAAATTACTGACCCTTTGAAATGTCCCTTATGTGATGAAGCTCTTGAAACAGTTGATCATCTTTTTGTTAGATGCGTAGTGGCTACTCAATGTTGGAATTTTATCAAAAATAGACTCTAGATTTGTTTCCCTTTACCAAATACATTATGGGATCTCTTCCAAGCATAGCCGGTTCTATTCAAAGCATCCTTTTTTGCATGCATATGGACTATCATCCCTACTCTTGTAATCTGGAATATTTGATGGGAGCATAATTTGAGGATCTTCAGAAAAACCAAATCCTCTACTAAAGTGCTACTATTAAAAATTGAGAAAGCTATTTTAGAGGGGGTAAATTCTTGTGTCTTAAAAGATAAGACTATTAACTCTTCATTTACAAATTGGGACACTACACTTCTAAATAGTTGGAAATTTATTAAACTACCTTTTGACGGTAGCCATTTCAAAAAAGACACCTCAAAATTTAATAGAGCCTTAGTCTCCTGGCTCCCCCCACAAAAGGGTTTTTTCAAATTGAATTTTGATGGGGCCTCTAAGGGTAACCCTGGTCTCTCAGGAGTGGGAGTATGTTTTAGAAATGAGTCAGGGGATGTGCTAGCAACATATTCCTATTTCTTGTCTAATGCCACAAACAATTATGCTAAAGTACAAGCTTTATTATATGGTATGGAATTGATGATTCAAGGAGGATTTTCAAAATTGCATATAGAAGCGGATTCTCTTATTATAATTAATGCAATCAAAATGAGGAAAATTCAAAACTGGAATCTTCATTATGTGCTTTCAAAAGTTTGGTGCTTAATTGATAAACTTGAAAGGTCAATAATTACACATACATATCGTGAAGGTAATAAAGTTGTTGATTTTTTAGCAGATATGGGAAGTAACCAGAAAGCTCTTAGTGATTCAATTGATCCCATTGACATAATAGCATTCCTGATTTTACTTGATTTAATTAATCAGGACAAACAGGGTATCTAAATCTTCAACATTCATTGTTTTAATGTCTCTTTTAAGTATTTCAGCCAGCTTTGCATCATCATGTTCATGATTATGATATCATGATTGCAGCTTCCATGTGTTGATTGCGCAGTTTCAGTGGTTGTGGTACTTTTTGGCAACTTTTTTTTACACGCATTTTACATGAAAGTTGGCCACGATTGCAGATTTCATATGATTGTGCAGTTTTAGTTGTCGTGGCACCTTTTGGCATCTATGGTTTACATGCATTTGACATGCAAGTTGGCATATGGGCTAGTTTTATGTTGAATCTTCTTGTAATAATCTGTCAGCTTGGTACTATTAATGTTTTATGTGTTAAGTTTGCAGGATTTTGGGCTGATTCATTTAAACTATGCTATATGATGGCATGTGTGGCCTCAATACTTATTCCATCAGTTGGGTACTGCTGCAGATTATTGTGTTAAGTTGGCAGGTTTTAGGGATTGATCCAAATTTCATGTCATATGTTGACATGTGCGGCTTAAGCTGTCATGGCTATCTAAGGCATTATGCAATACAATTTTGATGGAACATTGGGTATCTAGTAAGGATATCGCAGTTTCAAGTGCCACTAAAAGTGTAAATCATGATGCATATAAAGGTACTTAGCTACTGACGGATACAAAGCCATTTTATTTGCGGCATTCACAATACAATGCTAGCATTATAGTATGGAAAGCTTAAAATTGTAATGTCCTCTTGGTTATCCTTCACCCCTGTTATCCTTATTGGGTCTCTTCCAATGTTTACATTGTGCAATCGTGAAGTCCTATTTCTAATGGTTACTTCGTGCAACTGTGAAGTCTGGCTATATACTATTTACTTTACTCATTTGTTTCAAACAATTTTGCTCTTGGTTTTTATGTTCTAGAAAGTTCAAAGAGTATGGAATTGGCAGAGTTTAAGGTTCGCAATTACAGAGTTCCTATTAAAGTGAAACCTTGGGAGGAACCCTTGTCGGCTTCAATCGACAAGGATGAATTGCAAAAGGTATTTAAAGTTAAATGTCGATATGTTTTAAATTGCATCAAAGTTATCATTAGGGAAGACATTTTACATACAAAGTTGCAAAGGATAATCTTTCTTGCGAATTTTCTTTCTATTTTCCTATCGAATATTTTGGACCTAGTTCAAAATTTCAAAGTTTTGAAGATTATTGCTAACAAGTTCGTTGTTAGTACATACTTTGAAAATGATGCCCTGTTAAATAGTGTTCAACAGTATGACTTCACATTGGGCGATGGCTTGATAGGTGGTCTGTTTCCACGTCACTTCTTGTTTCATAAAAAAAACTTGCAGAGATTTTTCAAGGCATGTTATGTCAACAATGCATGATACTTCTGTGCATCTATATCAAGTTCTCAACAAATATAGACTGGCTATTTCAATGGAAGAAATAGATGTTTTCAAAAGAAAGTTTCATGCAATTTCATTCTTGAGAAGCCATGTCTGTATGCATGATCTACAATTCCCATCCACTTCACATGATGTTAATAGAAAATTTTGCTACCGCTACGTTCCAAACATCAACAAATCGGTTCCATCTTATGATCGTCTACATATTGGAAATCATGTGGAAACTGAGGAAGGTTCGGTTAACAGTTTCCAAAGAGCCAAAAGCAAATCTGCATCTTTCTAGGACACTGTAAAATGTATTGATGTCATGGGTTGTTTTTTTAGGTTTTAGGGACATTGCTATGTATTGAGTCAATTTTTTGTCGTGGGATTTTTGGTCACCTTTGGGGATTTTGTGCAGTTGTATCAAGTTTTTTCAGTTGTATCGGGTAGGAAAATTTTGTAAATGACCTATCTGGTCTTTTTAATGTCTTGTAAAAATGTTACACGGACTACGACTGGGGGTTTTCTTGCTGGTTCTTTCCTGCCAGTATGTCTGCCTGAACCAACATTTTGTATTATATACTTACAAATATTAATATATTTACAAGTGGCTACCACTTTTGGTTTAAAAATAAAATAAAATGTGGGATTGATTGAAAAGAAGAATTGAAAAGAAGGACGATCAACTCATCCACCATCACTTGATCCTACATGATATTCTAGAGACACTTCATAGAGAGAATCCAAAGATTCTTTCTAAAAGGACATCACTTCTTGCATCAAAATTCAGAGGCACTTCACCAACAACATCCAAAGATTCTTTACAACAAGACTTCACATCACTTCTTTGGTACTTGTTCTACATCAATCTTAATGTGGAGAATTCAAGTAGAATTTAGAGAAGTCATCTTCATCTTATGGGGGGATAAATGGTATTTTTTCATTGTATCATCTCTTTTTGGAGAGGAGTTTTATTCCCATTGGGTTTTCTCCCTCACTCCTCTTTATAAGAGATTGTATTGTACATGGGTAACTAACATGGCTACTAGTTGGGACACATTATTATCTTGTATGGATTACTCACTAAGTTACACTTAAGGAGGGTTGTTGGTGTAAATAGTGACTTTATCAAACTAGTTTTCTATTCATAGGTACCTAGGGGAGTCATATTCACATTACATAAGTCTCCAATTAGGGACTTCTAGAGTTTTGTCTCACCTCAAGTGGTTGAGACATGTGACTTCACTTTGTGAGACACCTCTTTTATGCACACTTTCCACTCACTATATCACTTTCCATGTGAGTTAACAAGTGTTCCATCATTGGAGACGTAGTTTTTCATTGTGTTTGACTTGCCTACCTTCACCACCTTGCCTATATATGCAAGATTTCTATGTACATTCTAATAAATTTTTTGATAATATCAATTAAATTTATTGTGTAGATGTATTTTGTGTAAGTTTCTTTGTTTTTGCTTTATGATCTTAGAAATCACAACACCAAGTTCCTCCTAGAACCAAAACCTCCCAAGGAAAATTCCAAGGTTCCAAGAACCTCCCTCAAACATAAACATCTATGTATGAAAAAGGAAAAAGGAGAGGTATTATAGTGGTGAGTGTAATATGTGTTGAAAATTTCTAGTAGTTCTAGAAATATATTGAGTTCCTAACAAGTTATATATTTTTAAAAAAAATCAAAAGATTTGAGTGGAAGGAAATCCCCTGACATTGGAAATAAAAGAAGTTAAATGGATATGTTGGAGGATATTGAGGTTCAAGGAAACAAGAGAACTCTTGAAAAGGTTCTTAACAACACCAAAGTTTCCAAAAAATATGTAAATACCAAAATAGATTTATATGAAGCTTTCAAATAGTTGCAATAGGGTAACTAAGCTCTAACAATTGAGAAATTGCTAAATGAGTGCATAATACATTCCAAGAAAGGGTACTATGGTTGACATAAAGACACAAGGAGATTAGAGAATTCTAAGGAACTGAGAACTAGGAACCTCTACCAAAGTTTTAAGTTCCTAGTCTACCTACAACATGTAATAAAAGAGGGGGAAACTAGTGTTGTCAAAGGTTTGTGACTAGTGGTTACACAATGATCTCTAAGACCCAACATAGTTTTGAATCCAACTCATAAAGCTGACAACCATTCAAAAATTGATATGTTATAAGTTTGGTGAGTGTTGGAAATGAAAGGAACCTAAGGAAGGTATGATTAATTTTTTTTAGAGCTTTGATCTATTAAAAAAGGAGCTTGTATTATTTTTAACATTATTTTAATGGATTTTGAACATTAAATTTAATGGCACCATCTTTTTTAGGAAAATTTCCATTAGAGAGGATAAAACTCTTTATATTACTTTAAAGCACCAAATTACATATTTTAAACTTGAACATTGCATCAACCCAAATTACAAACATATTACATATCTAGATTTTCTACTTTCTTAGTGGATCTTAATGTCATCATATGCTTTTGTTATGGTGTTTTCTTCCTCTTCATCTATGTGCATTCTTGTTTTGTTTCAGGGGGGTCATTTTCTAGTTTCCACACTACTCTTGGAGATATATGTAGAGGCTGCAATCTTTGCTTTTGATGCGATGGTATCAGGCTCAACTAAAGGTTGATCCTTAGGAGGGGGAGAGGAAGACGACATGTTTTCCTTTGGAGAAGCATGAGTGGACTCCTTGGGAGGATTTGGAGGAATTATGTAGTGTTAGGATTCTACCCCAATCCATCATGTTGGTTTGCTCCAGTTTGGATTCCCCAAAATGTGCTTCATATTACATTGGGAGGAGATGTGATCTATTGAGAAATGATTCGTACATTTGAATGTGATTTTTTGTAATCAATAGGTTATCTCCTACATATTTTTCCCACCTTCAACAAAATATCGACAGGGAGGCCATTGGCTAAATCCATTTCAACACCCATATATTAATGGCACCATCTTTAATCACTCATTTACCTACCATTAATTCAGGGAGAACTATCCCAACTAATTGAATTTACTCTAGCTACTCTCCATTACTCCTCTTAGCTACTTATGCACCTCCAACACCTACCTTTCAATTTGAGGTGACCATTTTAGGAAAGAGTGATTTTTTGTCATTGATTTTCAATTTATTGTAGTGCTATCATTAGGGTTAAAGGTATGTTCTCATTAATTTTGGAGGTTTGTTCAATGATTATTCCTACTAGATAGAGTAGGTGTTTGAGCTCTTCAGGGTCTCAATCATTGAAGTTAAATTGCAAGAAGGCAGTGGATTCTATTGAAGTTCTAGAAGAGAATATTGTAGAGTGTATTTCAAGTGTTATGTATCTAGGATTGTAGGTACATGTTCAAGGATTTTTTTTTAAATAACAAGGTTTCCTCTTAGCATAATTGTTGCTATGAGTGTAAATTTTATTTGATAAAAAAGACATGTTTAAAAATATTACTATATTTATGATGATCATTTCATATTTACACGTGGATTTGTGTAACTTAGAAGGGGATAAATAAGTATGTTTTATTTGTGATACTCTAACCTTGATGCATTTTGATTCTTTGATCAATTATTCTACACTTTATTTTTCACTAAAATTTCTTTTAGTGAAATTGACTCTATAATCTTTAATATGCAATAATTTGGGAATGTATTGGTTCAATAAAATAACTAAAAGAGCAAATTGTTAAGTTGGTAATTATATTTTAATTCTAAATTTAAGGTAGTTCATGATTTCATAGAAAACAAGGAAAAATCCTCACAAAATTCATATATAATACACTCCTTGAGTCATGTATCTTTCCCTTACCTTGCACTTCCTATAATGGAGTAAAAATAAAATATATTGAGGTATTAAGACAAATAGTTTTTTCTCAATTTAGTGACAATATTTGAAGTTGAATAAATAATTTGGGTTTAGATATCATTATTTTCAAGAATCCATTTTATTTGCTCAAACCTTTAGGACTACCCTCTTGAGTCTAAGCTAAGATCAAAGAGAATGTGAGAAAACCAACCCTCATGGATCTTACCTTTAACCCTCCATGGCATGAGAATGAGAAAGTTTCATCTTCATGATGACAACCGTAGCCTTGAATGTGATATATTTTCCTATAAGGTGGAGAAGTGTTTTTGGGAGCCAACATAATGATTTCCTTGGTGGGGAGAATTTGTGAATCACATAAAATAATTGAAAAATCATAAGTACTAGTGTGTTTTTAGTTTTTGGTTTTTATTGAAGCAATATAATATTATCAAGAAATAATTTATTTTTCCATTTTGGGAAGTGGAAACTTTACAAGTTTAACCTAGATTCATTATTATCAATCAAACCTAGTCATGGATAGAATAATATAGTGTAAAAATAAACCTACACAGGGAGGTAATTCAACTTATGCAAAAAAATAACATGCTAAGTGAGAAATAAAAGATGGAGGAAACTCTTCTAGAAAAATAACCAAGAGTGGGTAGGTACCTCACATAGAGGCAACACCTTTATTGATTTAACATATCAATATCAATATACCTCTTATGATTTATCTGATTAGGTGCTCAAAATGAGAAGAATTAATGTGGATGAATATGATTTGAACCAGAGCAATACAATGATTGGTAGAATAGGTAGGGATCAACTTGGAAATATAGATGTAAGAACATATGGCATGCCTGATCAAGGCATGAATGTATATGAATTTGAATAATAATAATTCTCACCTATAGGTTCTTAAAGGTCTCAAAATGGTCATACCTTCCACAACGTTTATCATGATATACAAAGTAATGTCAATGAAAATGAGATATCTCTAAATGAGGAGATGGATTTAATTGAACAAGTTTTAAGGAGACAAGAGATTCAAGCTATATGTGATCAAATTTATAAATGGATTGAGATCATGTTGGATAATAGAAAAATATAAATACATAAGAAATTCCCATTGCCTCATAATTAAAAAATTTAGATTCACCAAGGAGGAAATATATTAGTTAATACACATCAAGTTTGGAGATAGGCTCAAATATTAGCACCATTCAAGTAACTCTAGGAGTAGAAAGGTATTGGTAGCTAGACTTTTTTGGTATCCAAAATTAGCCTAACCCAATCCAAAGAGAAATTGGAGGAATTTTCTCTAAATTCTAGGGAAACAATGTGGTGATAGGAGAGGAGCACTTGAGGTATTTCATCAATATAACTAATGAATACAAAATTGAGGATGAGGATGTGATGATGATTTTTTTTTTGTACATTATATAGAAGAAAGTGCAAAAGAGTGGTATAGGAATCTCCCAAACAACAACAAAAATTCTTGGGAGGAGTTTGTAGATGTGTTTATAATACACTATGAGGACATGATTGACCCAAAATTTTCCATACATGAGCTCACCATTGTTAAGAAAATAATCAATGAGAAAGTGGTGGAATTCAACAACCATTTTATCCTCACCATGAGAAAGGTACCTAACCATCTCAAATCAAATGATTCAATGTGCCTTTTTTTATATTGTAGTACCTTCAATTCATAAATTGAATATTGTTTGAGAGACAAAATCTTAGATTCTTACAAAATATTATGCAATAACCATTAATGTTGAAAGAAACATGAGAGCATCAGGTAAGCAGTTAAAAAGATAAGATATGAAGCTGTTACAACCAAATAGAGTTGTTAAAAATATATATTTTAACTAAAGACATTATTGATAGGTTGATATGGGCCATGATGAACTTGTCATACATAGTTACATAGAATTAAATGGGGTTTCCACCTCAAGGAATAGCCACACATTCCAACAAAGGTAAAATATTGCACAATATACCCTAAAATATTTAATGGTCTAAGAGGTCACAAAAAAATGATAGGAACACTACCATGAATAATGCAAATTCAAGAAACAAGGAAAGGACACATTGGAACATCTAAGGAGAGAGCATGTTGAATTTTAGGAAGAAAAATTATGGTGTGTGTTGTTTCCTTCCTCACAATCGTTTGAATTATGCACTTGCAGTTTCCATGGATAGGGATGAAGAATTTCCAAATGAGGAGGGTGATGCTAAGTTATGTGTGAATAACATTGACCAATTTGATAAATTTGTCTATGACCAAGTAAAGGATGAAGCATGTCATGATAACCTTGATGTGAATCAATTTTTTTAATATGATTGTAATTTTGATCATCGGTATTGAATTATAGTTCATGATTTTGAGCATTTGAAGGCACTCATGAGGGAAAGATACAAGAGGACAAGGTTGTCAAACAAGGAAATCAAGAACCTAACTTATGTAGCAATAATTCAGGTTCATAGTGGCTATCAGTTGAGGAATAGGTCTATCCCACTATAGGGGAAATGAGATAGTAACACAAAAAATTGACATTGATAAGAAAAGGGTGAGTTTTGATGATAGACACAACCTCCCAACCAAGAAGTTTGTAGAAAAAAGGAATAAAAATAAATAGTAGTAAACTAAGAAGTAAAATCCCAAGGTTTAGATCAAACTAGTGCAATCAAGTAGTACTAATGTTCATAAGGAAAACATTATCAATTCCAAGGTGTCCAAAGGTAATAAATGGGTGCCATGAAGCCACATAGTTGGAGACATTCAAGCTAGAAAGGAGGCAAGAGATACTATTTTTTTCTTCTTCAAACCATGTGGGGCATTGCATTACTAATGTAAAAATGAGTTGATTATAGCACTTGGTGCACCTTTTCCAACATATACCCCAATTGATGTAGCAAAAATATTGAGCTAAGGATTTATCTACCATTAGGTGAGCCTAGATTTTAATTTTGGAGCATAGGGTGAGGGACTTGTCTACCATCTCTATAGTTTTTCTTGAACAAATAGTTAGTGTTCCAAATGGGGAGGACAGTGTAGAAAAAGAGGATATTGATATGGTATATCTTTGAGTTTCTATTGTCAACAACTAGTTGAGTGTTGACAAATTTTTTACCAATTTTATAATAAATGGGTGGTTGCTCCATAACTATATGTTAGACTTAGGTGCATACTGTCATTTTGCTTTTGGTAATGAATTAAGTTGGTTTGTAAGTGTCAAATTCTATTGGAAATTTTTATATGTACTCTAACGAGGTGAATGTAATTTGGGGTGGTGAATAATGTAGAAGTCAAGTGGCTTCCTACCTTCATAGATCCTTTTTGATGAATATTGTGATAGTGTATATCCCTCCTAAGTGGGGTATGTTGCTATTTAGAAAGTGGTCAACATATATTAGTGGGAACATACAAATGGATCTTTTTTATTCCACTATTCCTTTGCATAGTGAAAATGTCAAGTTGCATAGAGAAAAAAGGTTCCTTAATATTATTGAATTCCATTACAAATCACTTGATGAGGTAATTATATTTGATGCAAGTATTGATCGTATATAAGATATTGAGATGAATCTAAGATTGAAGGGGATGCTCTTACTCCATCTAATACTGGAAATAAAATTATTGATATCTTTGGACCATTTTTTTATGGGGCTTACTCAAAAGAAAGTGGTGGTGTAGGTATTATTTTGATGTCTTCAAATAAAAAAAGTGTAAGTTTTCATTTAGGATAACTTTCCAATGTACTAGAAATATATTTGAGCATGAAACTCTCTTCCTAGGGCTAAATATTACCCATAAACATGTAATTATATGCTTAAGGATTCATGGACATTCAAAGTGTAGTGTAGAAAATTGTATGCCTTAACAATTTCACAATATGTTTTGCCCCCCTAATTTATTGGGCTTAATTAATTTTCTAATTTTTCAAATTATGCATTCCAAAGCCTATTTTTTATCGATTTATGAAGGAGGACAAGCATTAAACAAATCCATCCAATCATTAAATTTTCCTGACTAGGTGTGTCCTAGAAATTTGGGCGAGGACCCATTCACCCATGGGAAAATGGGTCCCCCTTCTTAGCCAGGACCTAAATTCAAATATGTTGTTGGTGGCATTTTAACATCCAAAAAATTGCAATTGTTGGCTTTTGGAATCTAGTTTCCAGGAAATTGGATGAACACCCACAAATACCTAATTATTTTATCATTTGAAATATAACACACATTATCTAAAATTCATGAGAAAAAACTATTGTCAAGAGAAAGTCAAGAGTGACATTTCAGATCATTACTACAACAATTCAAGATCCAACATCATGTCAAAGTTTATGTGTGTTCATGTTGTCATTTTTTTGTGAATGCTAACATCTTTTTGTAGGTCTCCAAAGTATTCAAGTATTCAAGCAAGCAAGATCCAAATCCTTGAGGAGATGTGTATGAATTTGGTCCTTCAAGGAAGCCATTAAAGGGTGGTGAGTTGCAACATTGTGTTTATTCATCTTTCCTTCATTTGAATTATCATTTCTATCATTGACATTTCCATTGTGGAAGTGGAAACACTTACATAGGTTTTGACTAAGGTAAGCCCTTATATGGCACAACATTTTCTCCCTCTTTGAATGTGAAAGTTACAGTTTTGGAAAGGATCAAAGGAAGATTGAAGGGAAATTTTCAATTGTTGCATTTTTTGTCACCAACCTTGTTAAGACATGAAAATTTACCTACAAAATTTACTAACGACATTCTGACAAGTTTACAACTGGGAATCAAGAGCTTAGATCTAGCACTAGAGGATACATAAATAGTTTCAAGACCCCCTATCAAAGACCCATTCACCCTTGGGTGACTAAGTCCCTTTGTACATGCTAAATCCAACCTTTGGTGATAGGTACCCATCAGTATGCACTTTCCAAATCCACCTACAAAACATTGTTTCCATTTTTTATCTTCAAGATATTATATTTACCATATTAGGTCATATAGTCTAATTAGGGCAATCACTCCAAATCATTTCCAATTCATTCCTAAGACTCAAAAGGATCAAATCCAAGTTTTATTGACTTTCCTTGGAGGTTGAAAGTCAATTTATGCACCTTGTTGATTTGCATCATAATGAAATCCTAGAAATGATGGAGCATACCCTAGGTTTTAAAAATTAAAATTAAGGTCACCACATTTTTATGTTTCATTTTGGTGAACCTAACGTTTTCCATCATAAATTTTTGATTTGGTAGTATTTCAAACCCTAGATCTAGGTCTTGCATCGTTTTGTCTTGCATTTCTCATTTAGGGTTTCATATTGCATCATAAAAAGTTATAAAAATCTAAAATATTGCATTCGTATTGCATCATAGCTTGCATTACAGTGTGTTTAGACATTTAGATGAGATTTTCATTTCAAAATTGCATTCAAAAGGTGTCATTTTGTTCAAAAAATTGTCATACATTTGCATTGATTTTTTTATAGAAAATAATCATTATCAAACCTATTTGCAAATAGGAATGGTGACCTTAAACATCAACTTAAACACTCAAATTTTTAGTTTTCAGAACCCTAAACAAGGACTCACACACCCTTGGGTGACCTTGTCCTTATGTAGGTGCATCAACAAAAAAAAACATAGTTGTTTATCTATGTTTGCTCAGTTTTCCTGTAGTTACAAACCTTTGTTTGAATTTAATAATTGCAGTCTAAAGCATTTTTACATTGAGTTCATTTGAAAGTGCATTGTTAGGGTCAAAATTTGCATTAAAAAATCATCATTTTTAGGTCTTTGCATCTTACAATTAGTCAATTGTTACATTTCGGATCTAAACTTTGTATTCAACTTTGTTTAAACATTTTCAACATTGCTATATACTTGCATTGTGCTTTAAATTGGAATACATTAAGAAAATTCCAGAAATTTATTTATTGTTATAGTTGTTTGCAAGTAGAATCAGAACCCTTAAGCAGTGTGGTCTACAGTCAAACTTCAAATTTATAGAATCCCTAACCAGGACCCAAACACCCTTGGGTGAATTTTTCCTATTATTTGGGCATTAGTCAACTTTTTGTGACAAAACACTCTCAAGAAGCTCTTTTTTAGGGTTTCTATTTGAGTTCCCTTCATCTACTATTTAGTAACCCAAACCTTATTTTCATCATAGATATGTGTTTTGGTAAAATTTGGATGTCCTTGAAATCTTCAGTTGGTGTCTCAAGTTGTGTGTTTGGTGATGATCCTAATCTTGATAATGACATTCACAATCTTCCACCTCCCAATGTATGTCCTCGTGAGATAGAAATCTTGGGCCAAGATGAAGAGAGCATGCATGAATTCATACAAAATTTCTTATGCAAACTTGAGAATAATTCAACCTTTTATCCCTCAATACAACAAATTATTACCCCATACCAACAAAATCCTACCATGTCACCACTTTAAGCATTCACTTTGTTACATCCTGAAATTGAACCACAAAGCATACCTCAAAAAATGTGCATGCAAAAACCTATCCATAATAATCACAAGGAAAGTACATCAACCAACCCTTCATCATATGAGCATAAGATCACGAATATACCCATTGACTTGGAAGAAAATTATAGACAAGACTTTAGGATCTTAAAAAACCAAGGATGTGACATTAACAATGAGTATGAAGTCCACTCCCTTTTGGAGCAAACACCATCAAAAGATACTCCACCTCCACATCAAATAGTTGGTCAATCAAGTAAGAAATGCAAGCCTTATAAACTCAAGAAGCTACCATTTCTTCATACTATAACCAAGACTAATAAGGTGTTACACCCTATCTCTTAGTTAATGGATAACTTTTACCTTGTGAGTAAATATGATGATAAATGTAAATCAAAACTTTAATATGTTCAATAGGTGAATGAAATACTGAAATATGCATTAAGATGTCATTTCTTTTGAAGGTATGATTATGTTTTATATATTGATGGAAAATATGTTGAATGAATATGTATTGCAATGTGAATACTTTAATGCTTTGGTGATACAAATGAATTTCATGTGAATGACTAACTACCTTTGTGATGCACTAAGTTGGATGTAGGAAGGATTTGGGCCCTTGAGTATCAGAGGGGGAGTATCACTCAGGAGAGGAGCTTGGTCTGGTAACCCTTAATGAGCCTAATTAAGAATACACCCACTCACACCCTAGATGGTCAGATAGAGTCAAGTTAGTTTGGGAAATGGTAAACAACCCCCTATCATGGTTTGAGTATGTTTTTGTACTGGTATGTGGTTTTAGTCTTTGAATGTTCTTGTTTGGGGTTGTGTGATTGAGTCTTTATGTTGAGTGAAAGTTCTTTGTGTGTTCATATTTATATGCTAATTGATGATGTATATACACTTTGTGTATATATGTCAATCAATGAAGATATGAGTATATGTGCTTAAGTATGGATGTTCAAATAATGTTATATATATAATATATATTGATGTATATGTATATTGTTACATTAATATAAGTGTATATACATATATATTAATATATTAATATATGTATATATATATATATATATATCAATTAGAAATTGATGCTTCTAATAATCATGTGAATAGGTTTATATATATATTATGAAAGATATGTATGTATATATTAATAGTATATATATTATATATATTGTTTGACATATATTTAAATGCATATATATTAATAAATTTATAATATAAAAGTTATATTATATATATTAATAATTATATATATTTTTGTTTTATATAAAAGCATTCTAAAATTATTTACAAAGTAAATGTAGAGCGGGCTATATCAAACCATTCACTACATTTTAAAAAGAGCATTGAAACTAACTTAGCACATTATTATATCACTGCCTTAAATGTTAAAGAGGCTAAAGCTTAAATGTTGTACCTAAATATAGTTCTTGTAAGAAGGAATAGAAAGAAAAGTGCATAAGCATTTTAAATGAAAATTAAATGAACTTGAATGCAATGCTTAAACCAATGCATTGTTTTCAAATTAAAGATAGTTATTAAGTTATGAAAGGTGCCTAGAATCTACACCTAAAGCAACACATAAAGAGTTTAGAGCCTACCACATATAGCAGAGAATAACGCATGATTAGAGGATTGTTAGCCAATTATATAGTGAACATATGTTGTGCATATGAGGGAGAGTCTACGACACTTTGAAAACTAGCACATAGATATAATATATTGAATGCAATATAAGAAAGAATTAAAGCAATGATGGCACATTGATTAAGAGTTGTAATCCAACTCAAATTCTAATACCATTGTTTGTAGTTAAAGGAGTAAATGCAGTGCTATGGTAAACCAAATAAAATTCTAACACTCAGCCATTAGATAAGCATAAAACTTAGTCAATGCAAAGATGGTAGAAATATGATAGGGTAGTCGACTTGCAAATCAAATAGGAAACATGTAGAAAGGCGTCATTGTCTCTTGACTCATTAAAAGAGTCATGTTGTCTCAAGAATTAAGTTGACTCAACCATTGGAAATGTGAGGACTATCATGTGTTACAATCTGAGAGTTCAATTTAGTTGAGTGGATGCATTTGCATAGGAAGGTAGCAGAATTGTTAGCTTGTTTGTAACCTTTGGGTTCTTAGATTTTAGTATATATAGCGGTGCTCTCTCTATCATTTTTTGCACTTCTCATTTTGATTTCTTCATTGTTATTCTATTGTATTTTTCTATGCAAGTGAATTAGAGAGCTTGAAAGTTAGTAATTTGCTTTGTGATTTTGCAATTGTATTGTTGAGAGAATTGGTAAGAGGTTAGAGGTGGAAGATAGGTTGAACTTAGAAGAAGCAGCAAGTGGGCTTGTAAAATTGAGCTAGGAAGGAGGAAATATTAGTTGGAGCTTTTAAATAACATGTGATGAGTCCAATTTATGGCTCAATTTTGATAGAGTTTATTATCCATTTGCTATAGTTGTCATAGACCTTGATACTTGGATGTTGACATTTCCATGATATTTTTTCAAAACCATAGGCATTGGGAATAAGCTTATTTTTGTAGCCTTTAAATGAAATTGACATGCTATATGAACTACCTATGTTAATTTTACATGTGGATTAATGAATGTTACTTTAAGATAGTTGTAGATATGCAATTGTTGTGCGTACTAATGTTGTCATGTAGATATAATTAGAACCTACAAAATTGAGGAAGATTTTTCCAACTGGTTGTTTGTCATAAAGGTCAACAAGGTGATCATTCAAAAGGTCAATGGAGGGAAGACTCTCAATGGAGGGAGATTCCTAGTTTAAATCAAAGATTGTAACTGCTTTGCAAATGGTCATAATAGTTTTTGAGCGAATATAGGAGCTATTGTTATGCTAGATCTGCGTTAAGGAAAACCAGCTTGACTAGATTCCATGCATGCATAACCTCCTTTTCACTTTCCATGCTTTCCATAAGTGGCATCCTCCTAATCTATTGGAGTTGACCACCTTGCTAGGTAGTTAGTTAGTAGTTTTTACTTCTATAAATAAGACTCGAATGCTCCTTCTCAGAAGGTTGATTAATCTGATGATGTACTCACATTATTAGTTTTTTAGTAATATAGTAATGCTACTTTATTGTAATCATGCTTTCCAATGAATAAAATGAAGTTATAAGCTTGTTGCATCTGAGTTTAAATCTGTCTTAAGGGATACTTATCCAAGGGGTCCACTTGGTGAGCATTCCATCCTTTAGCTTAGTTGTTACATTTCGGTGCAAATAGTTAAGAATCTGGCAACTATCTCTTCCTACAATCACTAGAATTCCATTCTATGACTGTTTCTCTAGCCAAAGTAGACAGAATATTTTCCTATCTATTTGCTCAAATTTTCATTTTTGTAATGCATTTTAGCTTAGTATAGTTGTTGGTTGATGTTCAACACTTATGTTACTTCTTTCCAAGCAATTTACTTTCAACATTATATCATTCTTAGCTGTAGAATGAATATGGCTACCATGGATTCCTAGTGCACATATTGTGCTGACCCATTTCAATTCTATGTCCTTGGGTTGACAAGTTAAATGCACCTTCATGATGATCAAGATAGCTATTCAAATTAGATGTCCAATCTCTGAATCACAGTATTAAGGGCTTAGTTGTTGAGTCATTGTAGGAGGCCAACATTTTTCGCGTTGTTGTTTGGGATGGTGTCAAACTAGGGAGTTATTTGGAGTCATTGATAGTTTCTTTCCTTGTATTATTTCTACAAGTTTGTTCTTAGCATACCCCTCATTTAGGAAAGTAATGATCCACTATTTTTTTCCCAATTCTTTGTGTGAGTTGGCTGATATTGAGGTGATACCGTATGCATAGAAGAAGGAGAGATGCTCATGGGATATTCCTTCCTAATAAACCTAATCCATTCCAGCTAGTTGAGCATTAGAATCTACCAAGAGATAAAGAAGAAGAAGCACACCCTTTTGCTAATGCATTTCCCAATCTAACTAGTTCTGAAACTTCCTTTGAAGATCAAAATTAGATTGAAAACCCCTTTGCTTTGGAACTCCATCAAGCAAACATGGGTGATGCAAGTAGAAACATACCTAACCAACCAAATTTTCCTTTCCCCATTGCTCATCAAAATGAAGTTGACAACATAAAAAATATCGTTGCTTTAGTCCTTCCTAAGTTTTATGGACTTGTCATAGAAGACCCTGATACTTTCTTGTTTGAGTTTGATATCCTCCGCAGAAGCTATGACTATACCATTGATGCTCATAGGATTAAGTTATTTCCTACCACCTTGAAAGAGGCTGCATTGAGATAGTTTATGAGCCTAGGCAGAAATACTGTGGAGAATTGGGATGACATGAAGAAAAAGTTTCTTTAGAAGTACAAGGAATATTGTAGGGGTAGTGACATGAGAGGAGATGATATCTTTATGATGCAACAAAAGGAAGATGAGAGTCTAGAGGATTATATTTTAAGGTTTCTATTTTTCTTACAAAAATCTCCACACCATACACTCAATGAAGAATCACAAAAGCTACTCTTCCTAAGAGGAATTAATGATAGTTGCACTGATGAGTTAGACCTGATGGGAGGAGGAGATATCACTCAAGTCCCTTGGGAGGATATCAAGAAGATATGTCAGAAATATTCTAGGGCAGCCTCAAAGAAAGTGAGAGCTTACCAATCCTCTATGGGTAAGTAATCTACCAATGGAGTTTCAAGGATGGATTTTACTCACTTGCTAGCATACTTCAAGCAAGGAATCATAAATAATCTGGCTACTCAACTAGATACACTTCAAGCAAAGAAGAAACAAGAGGAGGCAAAGACAATGTTGGAAAAATATTGACCTCATTGCAAAAGAAAGGACTACAAATGCAAAATGGTAGCTAATGTTGATAGTGAGAAAATCCAACCTGAGTTCAAGCTAATCTAGGGTGATGATGATCAACTCTACTACATTGTACAAAGGAGACCATGGGCTCCAAGACAAGGTATGCCACCAAATCCATTATCTTTTGTTGGGCCTTATTTTAATTCTTATGCATTTGGAAACCAATGGAAACCCCCATATCCATCCAACTATGGAAGATACCCACCATAGCCTTAGAATAATCCTCCAAATACCTGGCCCAATCACCAAAACTCTCCACCCCAGTGGAAACAACCTCAAAAGAATTAACAACAGTTTTAGGGAAACTCGCAGCCACCTCCAAGAAACTGGTAGCAAAAATCTCAATGGAGGGGATGACAACAATGGACAAACTAGACAACTAGTTACATGCAACCACCTTCTCAGCCCCAACAACCTACTATAATTCCTCCTCCTAATTCAAATTCAACCACACCTAGACCTACTCAGCTACTAGCTCAGCCCACACCTAACATAAATAACAAACCACAACCACAACCTGTATACTCTACTGATCCAAATCAATTTCCTGCATATGCTATGAGTGTAAGTGACATCCACTTGCGTTCAAGAACTACTCTACTAGCTCCTTCCACACCCATTATTACTGAGCTTCTTGTGGAAGAGGAGGAGCATCTAAATGTTCCCATTCAACCAAGTGCACCTAAAAACCCTAAACCAATCCCAGTCTAGCAGACTAAACAAGAACCACCATTTCCTTAGAGGTTGGAAGTTGCTAAGCAAAAGGAAGAGAAGGAGGAAACAACTTTTGACATTCTAGATCAATTGAAGCATATATGTGTCAAGATGCCTCTATTTTAGGCCACAAAATATGTTCCCATATATGGAAAATCAATTAAGGAAGCATGCCTCAAGAAGCCAAGCAAGAAAAAGAAAGACCCCACTATGATTCATGTGGTGGGACAACTAGTGGACATCATGCTTGGGTAAGTGATTGTTCCCAAATACAATGACATAGGTAGTCTTGTGGTAGGAGTTGTTGGTATGTGGCGACTGATCATGCTATACTGTATAGCCCATGGTATACTGTACACCCTAGCCCCTATCCTTGCCGGGGTCCAGGGTCGGGCTGGGCCCCGGGCGGGGGTTCGGGGGCGGTAGCCCTCGAGAAAATTTTTTTCCCTACTTTTTCGCGTGATCATCGAAAAAGAGAAAAATCAATGAAAAAGGAAAATCCGATTTTGTAGAACCCTAAAATCTGGAAGCTTCTAAGCTTGTTAAAAAGTGGTTCAGATGGGTATTTCAGTATGATGAAAAACGCGATTATTTGCAAGATTGTAATAGGTTTTACACTGGATAATAAAAGTATTAGATGGTTGCAGTTTGGTGGATGTAGCCCAGATTGGGTGAACCACGCTAAATTTCTATGTTATGATTTAATCTGTGTGTGTTTTAGTTTCTCTATTTATTAATTAAATCTGCATTTAATTGTTAGATATCTACCATCTCTAACCCTAACAAGTGGTATCAAAGCGGGTTGTGTTTCGATTATCGTCTGTAGGAAGGTCTCACAGCTAAGTGGGAGTCTCACGGTTGAGTAGGAGCAATGGCAGACAAGGGTAAGAAGGTTGAGAAGTTTAACGGGCAGAACTATCAGTTATGGAAGATGCAGATGGAGGACTATCTCTATCAGAAGGATTTATGGCGGCCATTGGAAGGGAAAACCAAGAAACCCACAGCAATGTCAGATGAGGACTAGGAGATCTTGGATAGAAAGGCTCTTGGTAGTATTCATCTATGCCTGGCGCAATCAGTGGTGTTCAATATTACAACAGCAAAGACAACTCAAGAGTTGATGGAAACTGGCGAAGTTATATGAAAAGCCTTCTACTTCGAATAAGGTATTTCTTATGAAGCATTTATTTAATATGAAAATGGTAGAAGGTGGGTCAGTTACTGATCATTTGAATGAGTTTAATATGGTCACCAGCCAATTAAATTGTAAAAGTAAACTTTGATGAAGAAGTTAGGGCTCTTTTACCTGTTCTTTGCTTGAAAGTTGGAATAGCTTGGTAATGTAGCAATTATGTTTCTGGTTCGAATACATTGAAGTTTGATGATGTTGTTGGTGTTATTTTGAGCGAGGAAATTCGTAGGAAAATCTTAGGTGGAACATCCACATCAGGTAGTGTTTTGAATGCAAGCAAAAGGGCAGAACAAAGGAGAGAGGAAATGATTCTGGAAATCATGGGAAGTCACAAGGAAAATCAAAGGACAGAAGGTCCCAATCTAGAAACAAGAAGGATTGCTAGTACTGTGGTAAGCCGGGTCATTTGAAGAAAGATTGCTGGTCTCGGAAAAATAAAAAGGAGACAGAAAAGGAAGGAAGTAAAGAGGCAAATGTGGTAAGTAATAAATCTGATGAGGATGCTTTGATTCTTTCCTTGATAATGCTGATGATTCTTGGGTGTTAGATTCAGGGGCTTCATTTCATGCTACCCCCCATAGAAGTTATTTTCTTGATTATGTCCAAGGGGATTTTGGGCTGATTTATTTAGGAGATAACGAACCCTGTCAGATTGTTGGAAAGGGAAGAATCAAGATTAAGTTGCGTAATGGGAATCATTGGCTAGTATGTGAGGTAAGGCATGTTCCAAAGTTAAGCAAAAATTTAATTTCAGCAAGGAAACTAGATGATGAAGGATGTGTTGTTACTTTTAGTGATAAAAACTGGAGGGTCACAAAGGGTGCCTTAGTGGTAGCAAAAGGTGTGAAAGTAGGCACCTTATATCTTTGTATAGGTTATATTGTTCCTTCTACTTTAATTGTTACAGAAAAAGGTCAATATTTAGGAACAGTTACTACAGTTCAGTAGGTAGAAGATCATACAATTGCTATGGACTCTAAATCAACACTGTGGCATAATAGACTTGGGCATATGAGTGCAAAAGGTATGAAAGTACTTCATTCAAATAATGTTTTACCAAGTCTAAAATGTGTTAATATGGATTTCTGTGAAAGTTGTGTGTATGGAAAAAGTCAAAAAAGAGAGTTTGTTTTCTCAAGGATGGGGAAGCAAAAGAAAGATGAGAAATTGGAGCTTGTGCATACAGATGTATGGGGACCAAATGTATATTCTCTCTATGACTCTCAGATATGTCACTTTTATAGATGATGCAACAAGAACTGTATGGATTTATTTCCTTAAGCAGAAATCTGATGTATTTAAAACTTTTAAAAATTGGAGAAGCTTGGTTGAGAATGAGATAGGCAAAAAGTTAAAATGTCTCAGATCTAATAATGGTGGTGAGTATTGCAAAGAGAAAAGAGTTTGAAGATTATTGTTCCTCTAATGGTATCTCGTGAGGGCGTAAAAAGGGTTCCAAGGACTCCACAGGAAAATGGAGTGGCTGAGCGCATGAATAGGACAATAATGGAGCGTGCACAGACTATGAGATTGCATGCTGGGCTGCCTTTAAAATGTGGGCAGAGACTGTAAACACTACTGTTTATTTAATTAATAGAGGTCCCTAATCCTTTCGGGTTGTGGTATTCTAGAGGAAGCATGGAAAGGTAAGAAGGTGAGTTATTCTCAAAACCTTCTGCTAGAAGCATTTCCGGCATGTAGATTCTCCGGTAAATAGAACCAATCTTGATGCAAAATCAAAGAAATGTGTATTTGTTGGATATGTGGCATTGATGAATTTGGTTATAGTTTTGAGATTTTGAAAATCAAAAAAATTGTGAGAGCGTGGATGTCATATTCAATGACAAAGTATTGTACAAAGATCTGTTGCTGCAGCATGAGAAAAAGGAAGATGACTATATAGTGTTGGATGATAATCCAAACAATGATGTTTCAGTGGTTCCTCATGCTGGGCAACAAAAACAACAACAAATACCACAAACTCCTGTTAGACGATCCTCAAGGATAAGTAGACCTCCAAAAAGATTCTCTCCCTCTTTGTATACTATTTTGTTAACTGATGCTGGTGAGCCAGAATATTATGATGAAGCTATGTAGGTGGATACCAAGGTTTAGTGGGAGCATGGAATGGAAGAAGAAATGGACTCCTTGCTGAAAAACCAGACTTGGGAATTATGCAAGTTGCTTGTAGGTAAAAAGGATTTACCAAACAAATGGATTTATAGGCTAGAAGAGGAGGATGGAGGTAAGAAGAGATTTAAAGCTAGATTAGTTGTAAAGGGATTTGTACAGAAAAAAGGGTATTGATTTTGATGAGATTTTTTCTCTTGTTGTTAAAATGACTTCTATTCGTATTGTTTTAAGTATTGTGGCTGCTGAAGATTTGCATTTAGAACAACTTGATGTTAAAACAACCTTTCTCCATGGTGATTTGGAAGAGGAAATATTTATGGACCAGCTACAAGGATTTGAAGTCAAAGGTAAGGATAAACTAGTGTGCAGATTGAATACAAGTTTATATGGCTTGAAGCAAGCACCTCGACAATGGTACTTGAAATTTGATAGTTTTATGGCTGAGCAAGGCTACAACAGGTGTAATTCTGACCATTGTGTTTCTTTTAAGAGGTTGGATAATGAAAACTACATTATTTTGTGTTTATATGTTGATGACATGCTTG